>CM060938.1:405696926-405749426 GCA_030765085.1 Allium cepa
GCTCGAGAAATGAAAACTCACCGGATTCAAGTTGTTTTACCAAAATCAGCTATCTTAAAATGAACCTACAGAACTCATACGAAGTCGGATTGATGCTTGCCAAGTTTCATAAAGCTTGCTTATGGATCCTTCAGTCCTCTTGCATCATGGTTTAGTATGTTCCCTAAAGACGCATGCCAAGTTTCATAGCATGCCAAACAATCTAGCTCGAGAAGTGAAAACTCACCGGATTCAAGTTTTTTGACCAAAATCAGCTAACTTAAAATGGACCTACAGAACTCATACGAAACCGGACTGACTTAAAATTTTGGGAGAACATTTAGAAGACATAGGAGAACGCTCAGAAAAAATGAGAGTATTTGGAGTTGATTTGATGAATCGTTAGCGATCCATCTTGATTGGGCCCCACCACCTTAAATTTTTATGGTAGGTCCCTGACACCCTCTAGAGTGTTCCTGCAAAGTTTCGTCGATTTCGTTAAGGTTTGAGCGAATTATGGATGATTCTTCTGAACCAGATGACCCATGAATACGGATGATCAAACTAACTCCAAAAGACTTGTTATTTGAACAAGGCACTTAAATAGAAGATAAAAAGACAACCAAACAAAGATCACTCAAACATTTGTTAAGTTGATGGATAGCTAGCGATCCATCTCTATGGATAGCTAACGATCCATAGAAATGACTCAGATTGATCTGAGATTTTCGATGATGACTGGCATAACAACTGGACCTTTCTGCACTTGGACTTCTTGTCCAACACTCACTGAATTCCCCTATAAATACCCACCTACCTGCAACTAGAGATGGATCTTTTACGGAGAGAGGGCTGTCATTACTTTACTGGAATTCCTTCACTTCTTTAACTTTCATATCCCTCACAACAATCATCAAGGGAGTTACTGTGATTCTCTAGTCAACCCTTATACTTGTGACTTATTGTAACTCATTATAACTTAGATCTAAGAACTAACTAGTTGATATCCGAAGAGATTCAACTAATATATAATCATAATAAAGATTGATTAAATTGGATGTAGGTCAGAGTCAGCCAAACCACTATAAAATTATACGTCTCTTTTCTTACTTCTGTTGTTTATTTGTCGTTTGTGCTGTTAATTATCTGCACTGGTGCTTTCACACTGATCTAGACGTTGATCCATTTTTTGGGTCAACATTTTAGTGCTTTTATTGAGAACCATGAACGAGATCTGAAGAACTGAAGTTTGAATCTATGATTTAGAGAAGATGAGTTGGTCTAATACTAGATCTAGAGTGGTAGCAAGTCAATCAATGCCTGTGGGAAGTCATGATGTGTTTTCAATTTCTCATCAACACATCTATGTGATTAGAAAAGAAAAGGAAAAGACGACGAAGAAGATGCAAGATGGAATCTTGCCTAGGCAACAAAAGATGAGGGATAACTTCTTCCAGAAGATGGAGCAACAATGGATGGCTAGATCTGCAGGGAATAGGAATCAAACTCCAGGGAACAAAACATGAGCTGCTGGTGTTATATTGGAACAAGGTGGAGTCTTGCCGCCATGCCCAGAGCAACCGATAATTGGGGCAACACTGGAATCAACAATAGGGTCCAATGCAAGAGCATATGGAGTTAAAGCAAAACAAACGGAAATAATGCCCACAAAACTTGAGGGCACGACAGATTTGGATGTAGGATAAGCTTTAACACCTGGAATGGGTGATGTTGGAGCTAGAGTAACATGACCTCATGAGCCGAAACCAGAATCCCACAGTTGGAACAGGGGGCAGGTTTGTCCGTTACTCTCTGTCTTTTGCTTTTTCTGCTTTTAATAACCTCATGCCGCTTACACGTGTACGGGATCCCGAACGGTCCCTAGGCACGCTCTGAGTCGGATGCCTAAAATGAATATTTAGGACAACAATGACCCCAGATCGCTTAAACGTATGTTAAACCTAGATTGGTTCCTAGTCACGCTCTGAGTCGGATATCCAAGATAATTGCTTAGGATAATATTCTCAGACCCCTTGGACGTACACAAAATCTAGATTGATCCCTTACCACGCTTTGAGTCGGATGTCTGGGATAGACATTCAAGATTTCTGCTTATTTAATTTCTGCTTGTTTGCTTTAGTTTGAAATTTGAATTTTGTAAAATCCATATTTAACGTGGTAACTGACTTTGAACGCCATAGAGTTCCAACCGGAGAGACGGGACCGGAGTGCAATGTGCAAGTTCCTTCGTCGAAGAGCAAGTGGATGGACTTGTACAATATTAAACGCCATAGAGTTCTGTTCGAAGAGACGGGATCAGAGCGCAAGGATTAAGTCCCCTCACCAAAGAGTTAGCGGATGGACTTTCTTAATCCCCCTTAATAAGTAAATGATTCGGAGAGATCATCCCCCTTAACTTAATAAGAAAACGATCCAGAGATATCGTCCCCTTAACTTAAAACATTAAACGATTCGGAGAGAACATACATTAGACAAAACATTAAACGATCTGAAGAGATTGCGCATTAAACTAAACATTGAATGATTTGAAGAGATCACGCATTAAACTTAAACTATCAAGGGAGATCGAGCCTTCAAACAGATTTGATCTAATAAAAGGATTTGAGTGCCTCATAAACAGAATAAAACTGATAAATCCCAGATGGACACAGGATGATTTCGATATATGATGTGATTCTGATATATGTTGTGATTCTGATATATAATGTGATTCTGATATATAATGTGATTTAATATATAACGTGAAAACTCTGAATGAGAAGCAAAAATTGATAGTGATGTAAGTCACGAATGAACATGGGACAATTAGAAACGTGTCATGTAAATGGAGATATGTGATGTAATTGGAAACATGTGCTTTAATTAAAGATATGTGGTGTAGTAACTCCGAATGAAATTGTAATGATTGTGATACATAGATTACACCTAAGAAGAGTTGGAGTCCTAGGATATAATAGGTTTGGAGCGACTTGTAATTGACCAAAAAATCCAAAGAAATTAGACGGTTTGCCGAGGCTAAAGTCACGGGAAAGCTCAATAATCAAAGACTTGTTACTGGAACTTGTTTTGGAGCAAAGCACACCTTTCATTCAAAAGACGTACTTTGGGAGGCAAGTGTTAACTGGGTTTTTAATCCAATAGAATTCAAAGTGAACTAGAACATACAAATAGTCAAAATATCTTAAGGATCGACCAAGAAGACCAGAAGGAAAAGAAGCGAAAGACCAAAGAAGAAAAATGTCAAAACAAGCTAAGGCGATTTATGTATCGCTAATGATCCATCTCCAATGGATCGCCGAAATTGCTCATGAATCCTTCAGTCCTCTTGCATCATGATCTAATAAGTTTCGTAGAGACGTTTGCCAAGTTTCATAGCATGCCAAACAATCTAGCTCAAGAAGTAAAGATTCATTGTATTCAAGCTGTTTGACCAAAAACAGTTAATTTAAAATGAACCTGCAGAACTCATATGAATTTGGATTGACTTGAAGTTTTAGGAGAACATTTAGAAGACATAGAACAAGGCATAAAAAAATAAGAACATTTGGAGTCGCTAGCGACCCATCTAGATTGGGCCCCACCACCTCAAATTTTTATGGTGGATCCCTAACATCCTTTAGAGTGTTCCTGCAAAGTTTCATTCGATTTCGTTAAGATTTGGACGATATGGATGATTCTTCTAGACCAGATGACCCATGAAGACGGATGATCAAACTAACTCTAAATGACTTGATATTTGGATAGGGCACTTAAATAAAAGATGGGAAGACAACCGAAAAAAGTCATTAAAAAATATGTTGAGTTGATGGACAGCTAACGATTCATCTTCTATGGATAGCTAGCGATTCATAGAAATGACTCGGATTGATTTGAGATTTTCGGTGATGACCTGGCATAACAAATGGACTCTTCTGCACTTGAATTTCTGTCCCAACACTCAACGAATTCCCTTATAAATATTCACCTACCTCCAACTAGAGATGGATCTTGTCCGCTGAGAGGACTGCCATTACTCTACTGGAATTCCTTCACTTCTTCAACTTTCTTCTCTCTCACAATAGTCATCAAGAGGGTTACTGTGATTCTTCAGTAACCCTTGTACTTGTGACTTATTTTAACTCATTGTAACTTAGATCTAAGAACTGACTAGTTGATATCCGGGGAGATTCAACTAGTATAATCATAATAAAGATTGATTAAAGTGGGCGTAAGCCATAGTTAGCCGAACCACTATAAAAATCCCGTGTCTTTTTTTAACTTTTGTCGTTTATTTGTTATTTACCTGCACTGGTGCTTTCACACTTGATTCAGGGTATTGATCCATTTTTTGGGTTAACAACAATGTTGGTGGATGCCGGGTACGAGCAGAGTTATGTATGCTAGCAGGGAGTGTGTCGTGGTCCAAGGGGGACTGATACACACACATTAAGTAGGTTGGTGTATCGTATGCCTAAATGAAATCAAATGACTAAGCTTTAAATGATAGGCAAAACACGTAATGGAAAAACGGTCGGCATAAACTAGTGTTATGGACAAAGGATGTAATTTACGAGTTACCAGAATGCAGTTCTGACCCCTCCTCATTACAACCCACATGATAGAATTAGAGACATGTATTGGTACAAGGCGAAAACGATGGAACGGTATATTTTCTCATGCATGCTCTACACTGACAAGGACATTAGGTACCAGAGATATTAGTATTGGTCAGTATGTATTTATGTGTTATCATGCTTTATTATTCCACTGTGAGTTCTTATCGATAAGTCTCTATAACAACCCTGTATTTTCTGATTATTGTAATTGTATATTTTAATTATTTTAATTTAAATTCCTAGTTTAAAAACTTTATTTTATTTATTAAAATGAATATATTTTGTTAATTGAAATATAAATGTTGATTTTGATGTGGATTAGAATTTCAAACATGCATAAATTGAATATTTCCAGAAAATGTGAATTTTGGTCAATCTGGTCAAACTTTTACTTTTAAATTTAAATTTTAAAAGTTTGAAAATTTTAATTTTTTTTCTTTTATTATGAAAGTAAATAAAATTTTAAGAACACTGCTTTTCGTTTCGTTGAAATCTGATTTATAATGTGAAAGTTATGCCTTTTTAACTATTGTGTGAAATTTGCTGTATTTAACAGAATTGTTTATTTCAAATTATATAAATAATCTTTTTATTTGTCATATCTTATTCTAAATTGTATTATATGCTATGTTACATATATTTTTACCTTTTAAATATTTTTAAAGTGATGTTTGAATTTTTCCAAAGCTCATTGAATTTATTTTCTATTTTTAAAGGTTAGTTTCCATTTTCTGTTATTTTCTTTATTTAAATTATATTTAATTAAAATTTATTTATTAATTTTTATGTATGCATTTATTTTTATGTTTTTATCTTTATTTATAGATATATTTCATGTACATACAATTTTTCCAAAGTTCATTTCATTTATTTTCAAATTTTCAAGCCTAGTTTACATTTTCTTTGCTATTTTCTTAATTTAATCATATTTAATTAATATTTATTTATTTATTTTTGTTTATTTACTATATATTCGTGTTTTTATCTGTATTTTTATATATTTTACATGTATTTAAAATTTAAAAAGAAATGGTGGAAATTTGAATGGTTTGTGACTCTTTATTTGCTCAAGCCTTTTTGTATTCCGTCTTTTCATTTCTCAACCAACATCTCTTCAATTGGCTGCCTTAACTCCACTCTTCAGCTGACATTCCATTTTCCTTTTCACGTGAAAACTCTTTCTCATCTTTCCCCTAAAACTCACGGCTTCATGAAGAAAAAAATGAAAAAAAAACTTATGGCTTCATTCTTTCTTTCCTACTTCTTTTCAATGATTTCTACCTTGTTCCTCCTCTAGCATAGCTCGGCCTCTAGTCCACTCCAACTCCACGACCACCTCCTCCACCATCTACAGCAGCAAACATCTCTTCCTCCTCTGACCATGACAAACCATGCCATCCAATTGAAGCCATCTCCACAAAACTTTGCTTAAAACTCCAAATATTGCCCAACCGAGCCTTGTATTCCCATTTCCTTCATGTTTAGCCTTGGCCACCACCTCTAACACCACCACCACTTGCTGCCATGACCTATAGCCATCATCATCATCTTTGACCTGACCTGAAGATGCACCAGGTCGAGCCCATAGGACCATAGGCCGAGCATATGTACACCAAAACCTTCCATTCCTTGACCCAAACCCCTTGCCTCCTTTACTTTCCACTTGTTTTGCCTTTACCTTCCACTTTCGTGCCCTAAGCCTTGTATCTAGGCCATGGCTGAGCCATGTTGACACCTAGGCTGAGCCTAGTGTGGTGAGGTCAAGGCCATTTGATCATGTGACAAGCTTATGTTGTCGTGTGCAAGTCTTTTGCTTCTAAGGTTTGATCATCTCTCTTGTTTTGCAACTGTTCTGCAAACTAAAGTTGTTGATTTTATTTGTATGTCGATATCTATATTTGTGCTTATGTATGTTATATTTTGTGTTGTTTACAAGGGTCTCCATCAATTCAAATCAAATCGTGCTTGTCGTGCCTTTGGAATCGCTCTTGTGTGTGTTGTTTGTCTCTAGCTTCGTAAAAAGTGAGTCTTTCTCACTCTGACATTTATACTTATGAAATAGTGAATTGATGACAAGTGTTTAGTAATATAAAATGTTATGCAAGCTAATGATGATCATATGATATGCTATGCCATGTTATTACCATGTTAAAACTGTTAATTATCACCTGACATGTGATATATGACATTATATTGTGACACTGACATTGTTTATATTGTTTATGCATATATTCACACTGCAAGTTCCCTGTTAGAATAGAATCACTATGGGTTGAAATGATACATACCCAAACGGACTTTAGATTAGGGAAAAATCGTTATGGGCTGAAATGATAGGCCTGAGCGATTTTTATTGTATTTTATTTGACTTGGGATTGCGGGTTTGAAATGATAGAACCCGGGTTTTCTTTGTAAACTGCGGATTGAAATGATATATATCCGTATCACTTGACCTAGGTTAGAAAATTATATACAGACCCTGTGGTATATTTTTAAATGATATTTATTAAAATATGTATTTTTAAAAGTATGAAATTTTGATTTAAAAATATATATTTTATGGTTTTAAGAAAATTAAATATTAAGTCTTGAAATTGTGAATTTGAGTACGTAAATGTGAAATAATTGAGATTTTAGACTTTAAATTTTATTTTAAAATGTAAATAAATAATGGAAATTAAATTTAACGTTTTAAAATTATATATGAACTAAAATTTTAAGTTTTATTTAATTTATATGTTAATAAACAGTGAATTTTGACTTAATAAATGAATGGAGTTTTTAAATTGAATATTTGATCTAAAAATTTTGTTGTGTTAAATCATATGTTAAAATGATTTTAAATGTGAAATTTTGAAGTCTAGAAATATGATTTTTAAGTTATAATAAAAATTTGGAGTTTTATTATTTATTTTTTTTGAAAAGCTAAAATGAAATCTGGAATTCATAGCATTTTCAAAATGTTGTAGTCTTTCGACAACATTTTTAAATGCTATTGTTTTGAATCTAACAATGCTTGAAATAACTAAATATCTATTACGACATTTTATAAATGCCGTTATTCTTGAACTAAACCATTTTTGGAAGCCATAAGCTACGATAGCACTTTATAAATGCTGTCGTTGCTATAATTTGACAATGTTTGAAATGTTATAGTTTTTAACACTGTTTGAGTTATATTTTAAAGTGTTAAATGATTTAAACTTTGGAAATTGATTAATTGTGAAATTTAAGAAGTTTTGAATATATTTTAATATTTAAATTTGAATTTTTAAGGAATTTAAATTTGAATTTGAATTTAAGTAAGGTTTACTTGGTTATGTGTTAAATGGAATGAAATGTAATGAGATAAATGAATTTTTGAATGGAATTTTTAATGTATTTTGTAATGATACTTGAAATAACAAATGAATGGCTTATTTGATTTAAAAATGATATTTAAATTTGAGTATTTGAAGTTGACAAATAATGATTTGATAATAAGGTTTGGAAATGATTTGATCTTTATTATGATAAAGAATATGAATTAGAATGATATGTACTTTTGATAAATGAATATTTGAAGTTTATATTGGTATGAAAGGATATTTAGTTTAATTGTAAATTGAGTTTATTTAAATAATATTGGATTTATGAAATGAATATTTCAAAACTAAGTAATAATGAAACTAGATTTGAGATATATGAAATTATAAAATTTAGTTTTGAAATGCGGGATATTAAAGCTTTGAAATTTATTAAAAATTGAATAGTTTAATTTGTGGATCAAATCTATATTTGAAAATGACATGATTTGAAATGGTTATTGGGAAATTTAATTGAAACTGATGGTTTGAATTGAATTAAGTTGGAAATTGAAAATTTGGGATTAATTGAATGAACTGTAAAATGTAAAGAATTAAATGAATATCCCATGATTTCAAATGTATGATTTTGAAATGTTATGATTTTCAAAGTGTAATTGTTTCACGTATTTTTGGTTTCGAAAGAGTTATACTTTGAAAATATTATGATTTTGAAATGAATATATGTTTGAAATGTTTTTGGTTTTGAAGTATAGACTATTTTGATTGAATAAATAGTTTTGAAATAAAAATGGTTTTGGTTTCGAAGTATAAACTATTTTGAAAGAAATATAGTTTGAAATGAAATGATTTGATCTTTTTAAAGTATAAACTATTTTGAAATGACCACGGCGTTATAATAACGTTTGGTTGTTAAAGAGACCGGGATCGGAAGTTGTCATACTCTCTGCCAACTCCGAAAACCACTTTAACAACCGTGTACGCGGTGGAGATTCCAGAATGAAGTAGGATGGTGGCGACGTTCTTGAGGTATATTACGTGGACCCAACTCCCGTGAGTTGGCATAAGGTGGCTAAAACAGGAGCGATCTCGGGCCAAGTGAGGTCATTCCTCCGATCGGACACATTCCTTCGATACTATACTCTTACTGGTGATTGATTAGATGGCCATCCTCCGATTTTGATATGGGAGTGTGTTCCGAGGTGGGCGTATGTGGCTGCTGCGTTACCACCAGCCCGTGTGCGTAATTGGTATATCTACCCTGGTATTGCCTTGTGTGCCGTGTCACCTACCATACCGAGCCTTTACTACGAGTTTGTTTTTCTCCCGTAGCCCGTGTGGTATCCTCTGACAGTCACCCGGAGTGGAGATGGCATGATATTGGATGGACTACTGGGACTATTATGTGTGAAGGGTGATATGGGTAGCCCGGAACGCTATTTAAAAGTATGTTTATTTTATTGTAGACATTATTATAGTAGCGCAATATTACTACGTAGTAAATAGTTTAACGGATTCTTAAAGGATGGGCGATCCCAAGCATCCTTTAAGTTACTGATGCATTTTTGTTACTGTTCACTTGAGTTTATTTACAGTTCATAAGTATTTATGTCCTGACTCGAGTGTTTTGTATTTTGCTTTACGCTCGAGTCAGATTGAGTGAGTTAGCATTCAAGATTCACCTTCGGAGTTGGAGCTTTCCTTGAAGATCAAGCCATCTATTTTGCTTTCTGTATCCAGTGATTTCAGTGATGTATTCTGATTTGTACCTGATGTATCTTGTTACTTTTAGTTGTATCATGTTTAACTCTGATGTATCTTATTTTTATATAGTAGCTTCATGAACTACTATTTCTTTTAAATTCCGCTGCATTATTAAATACTCTGTGTCTGTGATCTGTGATTATGTATTTACTGTATATTCTGAGATTTGTCAAATTTTATTTACAACGCGGTATTTTGAGCAATTCAAGTCCGACATGTGCGGATGCGAATGGTTGAAAATATCGGGTCGTTACAGTCTCTGATTTACTTTTGTTTATTTATAGGACAACAACATCGACGATCTGTATCTTCGTGGACTTGTGTTTTCGATTCAGCAAAAATACGGATCCATTATGTTATGGGTTGTCACAATATCCATATGTTTTTAATGTATGATGCAATAGCTAGTTTATTTACACTCATTATGTAGTACAGATTACTTACTAAATTTTTTAAAATAGGAAAACAATACGAGGCGATTATTAATAAACGAGATTTTATGGCAGTGCAATGCATGTGCATAAAAAAATCTTATAAAATTATAAAATTTAAAACAAATTGATAAACACAAACAATTTTTTTTTATTTTTTTGTTGGAATAAGGTTTCGAGCTTGTAGCCTTGTTTACTTTCCAAAATTTTCATTTGATTTTTGCTCTTTGTAGGGTTCGATCTCCTGGCATCTCTTTTTATGTAAGGGCAATTTTAAAAGTTCGAGGTCGGACCAAATAATGTGATTCTATTCTAATTATTAATAAAGATGTCAACCGGGAGTTAAAACCATACCTCTTCGGTTCAAAATCTGAACCTAGCACCTTAGACCACTTGACTAAATCGTCATTGTATTAAGTATTGCTTGTGACGGATGATGTATTTCATTTTCTTTTAAGGTTACACCCTTTGTTATAACTAATGTGTAACTCATGCATTACATATGATATAATATTGTAAAAACATTGTATTAATATTTGAATATTGTTAAAGATAGAGTTGTGTTATGCAATGTATTTATTTAGATAAATGGGTTATGAAGTAAAATTATTATTACTATTTATGTAAATAATTGATATTATATGGTTTATATATCTTTTTATATATATGAACGGATTTTTTTTTTTTTACGATTTTTTAATATGAGTGGTATATAGGTAGGCTTGTCATTTTTTAAGTTTTGTTAGACAAATTAATGAATGCTGCTAGATTGGATTTATTAATATTTCAAATTTAAGATCACTTATTTATTTTAAATATGAATTTAAATGTAGAACAATATGATAGAATTGAAAAGAGTTTTGTAAAAAAAATGTAGAAATTATGAAATGTGAATATTTGAATGTAAAATGTTGGTATAAGATTACCTCGTAGTAACATACGATTTCGAATGTAAGAGAATGAAATATATCGTTATGTGCATCTTGGGTTGACATCTTTTATATTGATATAAATTTAGGGACTACCTCGAAGTAACATACGAGTCTGAACATTTCTCATCTAAAAATACAAGCGTGCGTGCGTGCTAGGTAGAAAGATTTTGGTTAATTTGATAAAAATTGAAGAATTTCTTCTCATTTAAACATTATAAAAAAATCATTTGCTGTTCACTTACTCAAAAAAAGTAATAGGATTGCTGGAATTATTGAATAACAATTGGTTGGATTAATTTTTTCATATAAAATGTAAATAGGTTGCATAAAAGTAAATTAAACAATTTCACTTGGATTGAGTTTTTGGTTTATATTCCAAATTAGAACTCAATATTTCAGAGGAGATCGGTGTCAAACAAGATATGAATAAGAATTGATGTTTCTTTTGTTTTCAAAATGGAAAAAAAAACCTGTTAGATATTTTGGATTTGTGAAACTTCAATTGTAAATTTCTCTCAGTACACCGAATTGAATTGTTAGATTTTAAAACTGAGCTCTTTCTTTAACACAACACGTCCATCTAATTACACTGTAACAATCAGTAGATTTATATGGTCAATTGCCACTCACAGACATTACAATGGCCTCAATCCCTTATTATCCATCGTTGATTTGGTGAATGATGGTTGTCGCAACCTTAATAACCATACCTTAGATCATTCGGCCAAACCGTCACTTGTTATGTTTTAAATTAACTATTGTAAATGTGGGAATATATATACAAAACACAACTTGAAAGCATGTGTATGTGTATGTATATATATAAGGGGAAAACCATTTAGTAAACACTGTCAATATATATCAAATTGGTCTTTGCTTTAGAAAAACCCTTCTTTTTAAGCAATTTAAAGTAATTGAATAATAAGAATGTACAAAAGGCTAAATCCTATTTTGTTTTAACTTTTCTGAATCTGACTGTTTGAGATGATGTTCTTTTGAAGATTAAACTTTAGAGATTTAAGAGTTTAACCCTTTTTAATTAAAAACTGATTATTTTTTTCAAACTGTTTTTTAACGAATTTGAACTTTTCTAAAATTTGAAAAAATTTCAATTGAATAAAATTATTTAATGATATTTTAGTCAGTAATAAATACCTGCATTATGCTCAAACACTAGTTCTCCGCTACTATTTTTACTATCCCTTTATTCAGTTATTATTTTACCCACTTTAGTTTCCCCTCTAATATTCACCAAAAGTGACTTGTGCAAAAGCTTCAGCTACAGCATGTATTAAAAGACAATCCATTAACCATAAAATAATAATAATAACAAAACCAAAATGAATGTTGGAAAATATGAAGTAAACTGCAAAAAAAAGGTAAAAGATAATTGATATTGAATATGGGAAGGGGCCGCGCGAACGCTTACACCCTAAGCAATATGATAGCCCAATGAATTCTCAAAGTGCAGTGAAAACCAGTGGACTAGGCCTGAGCTTTCTTGATCACTCCATGACCCCATCTAGGTAAGTACTTTTCAATCTACACTACAGCTTCTATTTATGTTTGCTTGCACCTATCTTTCCATTTAAATTAGTGATGTTGGACTAAACTAATCCAATTAAATACCACTCCTTTTCCCAACCCAAATTTTAACTCCTAATTATATCCCAATTCTCCTCTCTTCTGAAACAATTTTTTGAACAGTCACAGTGATCATAACATATGAATATGAGATAATGAATGAACATAAATTTAGTTGCTGCAAATGCCATACACTATAAAACAATCAATTGATGACATACATAAGACTGAATTAGTTCTATTGAAAAATTTATGTATCATTTATGGACTCAGGAAGAAAATCACGAGATTCATCATTGGTTGACTTTAACAGGCTTCAGACCCCGAACATCGAACATGCTAATAGTTTTTCTTTTTTCTTTTTTTGGTTAAGTAATTACAAAACTAGAGGGCTAATCTAGTTTTTTTCTCACATCATACTGCTTTCGATCGTTGGATAAGTAAAGGGCTAATTGTGTTTACCGTTCACATCATTCTGCTTTCAAGAACCCTTGTATATATAATTTCATCAAATATACACATAGTTTGGACATGTACAACGCCTAGAACTAAATTAACCGATTTAAACAGGATCAGTGTTGCTGAGACCTTAATATTCCTGCTGGTAAGTTAAGGCCTCGTTGTGACTACAGAAGACTCATTAGCTCTAGCATTGAGTGTAACATTTCCATTTGAAGCTTGGTGGTTGCTACATCATATTATATGTGTATCAGTTTGCTTGAGCCACTGTCAAACTTTTGCATATGTGTGGAGATTGGTTTAGCACTCCATTGGGTTGGGAGGAGAGTTGGGAATGTTCTTGAAACTTGGCAAGGGATGCAATCTTCCTTTGCTGTCGTTGGCCTCGGTGACCTTGTAACTTCCTGGTGTTTCTTTGGACAATCAGTTCTAGTGGTCTTCTGAAGGGAAAAATAGCCACCAAATCAACCCTAACATCTCTTTTGGTTTGAAATTGTGGGGTATAAACCTTGACAATTTGAGCATTTTTAATTGAATGTCATTTGAATCATAAGGTGACATTTTACTATTGTTCAAATGTTAGTATAAACTATGACAAATTGAATTGTCATTTGGACAACAATGTTAGAATAAACTATGACAATTTCTTATGAACGTCATTTGAACAATAATTCATTTAATAATACTTTTCTATTGTTAAGAATTGAAGTTGCTTCAGTCAGAATTGATAAAGGTGGAATGTTTGGAGAGAGCTTAGAGTGAGGACATGTCAGTGGTCACAATGTGGTTTTATTTAACATGGTAATGCCATTAATATTGGGTCGGGTATGCATTAATTGTCAGAATGATTTTCCATTAAGAAGATGGCAGTTGAAGCACCAAGTATATGCTATGAGATAGATGAAGCAGGGTGGAGTTAGTGGAGATGACAACAGTTGTGACATTGAAAAAGTATATTAGCTCACTTCCTGACTGAATACCTAAAGAAAAAAAAATAAAAGAAGAGAGAGGAAATACGGTAAGTATATACTTATTTTTACTTTGTAAATTACTGCTCCATATAATATGTTGGTTCAAGAAATTTGGATATGCTTATGAGAGTGCACATGGTCATGTTTTCATAGGTTTGAATGATGATATTCTTCTTGTTTTTTGTTATATTTCCTCCCAAGTTGTATGAGTTGCGACTGTTGTCAAAATTTATTTGAGATTCTAGTTTTAATTCTCATTTCTTGTGAATGAAACTGGTATATATTCAAATGGAAAAGTATATTCAAAGATAACTAAAATATCAGAATGAGTAACTAAAATATGAATTAAACATTTTGTCTTGATTTAAAATTTGTTACAACCTTGATCAAGGACCACGAATTCAGGTGTCAAAGTGATATGATGTTCTAGATGTTAGAAATTGGTACCTAAATTCCTTGATGCACAGACGGAGGAGGAAGAAGCCCTAAGCTATTGAGGTAGAAGGGCTTCGATCAGTGAAAGTACCGAACGAGAATTATCGTTCGAAGGGCATGAAGATTTGGAGCGGTGGAATATGATTTGTTGATAGAGAGTTCGTTCAGTAGAGGAGCCCATTCGGAGAAGAAGCAACGTGATTGGAAGAATGTCGAACGAAATGTTGACGAGGAAGAAGTCGCAGTGCTTGGAAGGATTTGGAGCGGTGATTTGCCGAACGAATTATTTCATTCGGTGACTTACCGAAAGAGATATTTCGTTCAGTGTTTTGCCGGTCCAAATTTTTCATGGGTGTAAAAAAAGGTCATAGTCACTATAGTAATTCGTCGTTTCATTAATAGATATTTTTAACATTAATGGTTCTATGTTAATTTTATACCATGTGCCTATACCTTTATGAGCAAATAACATCTCGTTTAACCATGTACTTTATAGGAAAATGAATATCGGAGTTGACAATGTGCAGGTATTTAAGGTTATTTATATTAAAAATTGGAGTTATTTGAAAGTTGAGGACAAATTTGAAAATAATAGTATAAATCATAAAATGTAAGCATTAGAAGGCAAAATGATATTAAAGAATTACTAAACTATCATAAATAATTGTAAAATCATAAATTGAGTTGAGACATCAAATTAGAAATACCTATAAAATATGTAGAGAGAAGTTATGAGAGTTTAGGAAAATCCTTGAATCAACATAAGAGTTAAAAGAGCTTCTATTTTACCATTATTTTAGGATGATCCTATGCTTCTTCACACAGGGTTTGTTCAATGAAGAATTATTTTATTTTTAGTGCCTGTACATTCTAGAGACTTCATCATCTTTTTGTTTTAACTTGAAAGTCTAGATATAGGAGTTTTAGTACTCGTCATAATAACCATATAATTCAACTGTTTTCATGTGAATTACCAGATCCAAACATTAACCAATTTACAAACGCTTCAAACTAAGTGCAAATTTGGGCAACATGTTAGGTATTAATAAACCGACGATATTTCAAACTTCGAAAGACATAAATCGCATCTAATAATATTCATTTAGTTCAAAACCTTGTCTAAATATTCGATTGTCTATAAAGATAAAAATTTGTTGTCCGATTTAAAATAAAGTTTGAATAGGTTCCAATTGGAAAAATATTCACTCATGACAGATATACCATATACAAAGGCATTTGGACAATGTTTACCATAAATACGTCACAATTAAGCATGGCTACAGTCGTATATTATTTATGGCACTATATGGGTGCATGAGTGCTACGTTTGGCCAGTACTAAATTTATTATGCATAAAAAAATGGTATGGAATTGGTTATAGAATTTGATAACAACGGTTGTGCACACCATATGTTAAAATTCACACATGCATAAAAATATGTAGGTAACAAAGAAGAGGAAAGAAAACAAATCTTACTCTAATTCTGATTATCAAGATGACCTAAGGCTGCAATGCAGATTAACGTAATTGTCAACTCAATTTTATTAGATACTTGGTAGTAATATAATAGTGTATAACTCGTGTGTTGCACATGGTAACGATGTTAAAAAATAATACTTAAATTTTAATTATTATTGTTAAAAATTAAATTTTTTTAAGAACTATACGATAAACTTGTTGAAATAAAAAATAATAATTTAGAATGACATACAACACTCAGATGTAAGGTAAATGGTCGCTAATATATATATATATATATATATATATATATACATACATATACATATATATATAGCTATTATTATAAAATTGAATTTTCCATTTCTATTAATATGAATATTGTATATATAATTTTATGATTTACAATGGAATAATGAATATTATGTAATTCAATATATTTAAATATTTTAAATTAGTAATCAGCTTAGCTAATTAGATATATGGAGCTGAATGTTAGAAAGAAGAGAAAAAATGAGAAGAGCTTTGTATGTTGTCGTAGTTGAAAAAAATATCTTACGATCAACTTATCTGAAATGAACTTTTATTCATCATCTGAGATTTCAATTAGTAAATCTTTTTTTAACTTAGCAATTAATCGTTAATTTCATGTTATTGTAGGAGTGTCATGTTTACAACTTCAATATTTGCAACAACAAAAAAATGTTGCGTTAATTTGAGTTGTGGGTTCGGTAAGTTTTAATATCATGTTGAAAATAAGAATGTAGACATAACCTAATTTGTATTAGAGTAATCCATGCATCCACATCCCAATATTGTAATTATAAATTTATCTTTTAAAAGTTGTAAAAAATGAAATTTTGTACTAAAAATGCATGATATTATTTTGAGATAAATGAATATAAATTAAAAATATGTTATTATTTATGTTAACATTTTTACGTTATGCGAACCATATATCTTTACATATGTATAAAAATAATAATTTTATCATCTTCGCGCGTGCGTGTGTTGTATGCATACTTCAATCGATATATATTTTAAGATTTATTAAATGAATTATTAAATATTAGTAAATTGATGAATGATTTAAAATAAAGATTATATAATTGGTTAAATACATGTATATATGAGTAAAAAAATATTAGAAGAGAATTGTGAATGGTTTGTAAGTAACTATGGGAATTTAAAATATAGGTGTTAAAGTTAAAAATATAATTTTTCAGTGTAATACATGATAACTTCATTGAGATAAAACGAATTATAAAATAAATTTGTTATTGTTGTTGATGTATATAATTTATGCTATGTGATTTATATATCTTTATATGAAAATGAAAATTTTGTTTTACCAGTTTGTTGATGCTACTATGGTATACTGTTGAAATTTTCATATTTTAGAATTTACATTATGTATCGAATGTTAGATAACTGAGTTTATCAAATGCTTTAAATTTTTAATTACGTAATTAGTTTAATTGTATGGACTTAAATGTAAAATATTAGAAGAGAATTAAGAAAGCATTTGTAAATAATCTTAGAAAATTTTAAAAGTATGTATTTGATTATAAATTAGCATTAGAAGTTTAGTGGCATAATTATGAAGTGATAAATTATAAAAATTAAAAACTAAAATATCAAGAGAAAATTAAGGAGAATAAAGAAAACTGCTACAATTAATGAGAGAGGTTGAATTTCTTCTACTTTATTATTATTTAATAGATTAGAGTAAATCGAATGCACTTCTATTATGAACTATGAGTCTTTTTCTTCTTTAGAAACAAATCCTAGTGTTAAACAGCATTTCCATTAAAATTAGTTGTTCTATAAGAAATCTTTAAATTTTTGTATAGATAACATGATTTTCCATTTAAAAGAATGTCACATTTTACGCACCGACAAAATAGGAAATATCTTCTACCTTGCATGGTTACCATGATTCAGCGTAGAATATAATAATTGTAAACTTATTTCCATGTAAATAGTTAATACCAGCAATAACATTTATACACATTAAAATACAAAATTATATAAGAATCTATATGGTAAACATGCAGTAAGTTATTAAAAAAAGAGTAATTCATTTGAAATGGAACCATGCTACATTTGCAAAATAGTTTAAAGTTTTAACATGTACCAACTAATGGAATCTATATAATTTTAAAGAACAATTATTAAATAACTTAGGACAACTTGATATAGCTATTATTAACATATGTCCATGAACGCATATCATTTGAAATTTTCATAGATAGCATAGATTGGCATCACATTAAAATGATACTTACTGCTTATGCAATTTCTCATCATATCAAACAAAAAATGTAGACATAGAGATAGACTTCATCAATAGTAAACGGATTATCTTCACTCAAGTATGAGTAGTGAAAATTTAAAAAAACAACCCCAAATTAGAAAGTAGCGTTAGTGTTTAAGTACATGCCTGGAGGATTACCAGCAAAATAAGGATCCCTAACGTGCCGATGTCTGAGAGAGAAAATGATATTGTCGAGAAATATTTCTATGAAAGTCAAAACTGTGATTAGAGAAGAATTTGGAAGATGGCTGTAATAAATTCGATGCAAAAGCCAATTTGAGAACTAAAAATTATTCAGTATACATGAAACTTTCTTTCAAGTTAATGCCCATTATTAGGTGAAATATTAAATCAATGGGAAGAAGAAGCACTTACAGTGGGGGAAGAACCGATAACCTTGGAGGCAACCCCATGATGTTCTTATGGCGGATGAAGAATACGATAGCTACCAATGAAGTGTGAAGAAAATTGAAAAGGGTAGAGAGGTGAAGGTGGTTGTTAGTCGATGTGGCGGAGATTTGGGGTCAAAGGGGATGGCAGTGAGAAGAGGGGACAACGTCGACAAGTTGGAAAAGGGTCAAATTAGGGGACGTTATCATTTAGGTTGGACGATAATGGTGGAAGGGTATAGCTCTGCACGCAGAGAAAGGAACAAATGGTGTGATAGTAAAGTTTAAAATCTTCAAAAAACGGAAGAGGGCTTCTGCACTCAGGAAATAGAACTCAGTAATAATAGCATAGTGTAGATATGAATATTTACCGTGTTAACATATGTTAAATAGAAATTTAGTTTCAATTTATTAAAATATAGTAAATCCTATGAGTTGAACATGAAGACAGGAATGAAATAGAAATAACAACAAGATGGGAAGTAATGAAAGTGATAAGTCAAGTTATTGGCAAGGACAAAAAAGAACAGAAAATGAAATGGAATAGAAATCAAAGTTAAAATTAATGAATATGGTAGCAACGATATTAATAACTAAAAATAAGAAGCGGCAAATGAATTTGAAAAAGATAAGTTAAATGCATAATAAAAAAATAATAAGACGTAGGATCAACTATAAGAACTATAGAGGCAATTAATGGAAAGAATTAAAAACCGAGAATGTATAAATATAAGACATGTTTATAAGTACCCTAGGTATGCGTTTATGACAGATGTGATTATATTTGTATGCAATTTATGCGTAGAAAATGACTTAAGATCATCATAATAGGTTGGAATGAGGATAAACATCAATTATAGGACCCACAGAGAGTATATGCGTGCTAAGATATCTTCGGGTTAGGACTGTGCCTGAAACAGAAGTTCCATAAATAGTCACACATTAATTAGCAATAATTAACAATGATTGGTAGCGGATGTCGAGACTGGACTCGCACAATCGAAATAGGTCTACTTCAAAATTTGTTAGAGGGGATATTGCCTTAATTGCATTAGTCAATCTAAATGGACGGTGGTTTGATCGAATTTTATGCGACATGTGTGTTACAAGTTTTTTTTAAGGTTAGGGTTGTATAGGTTCCGGGTCCATCATTGGTCCCTTGCGGTTAACGGGAAGGACATGGTTATACCTCATTGATCTTCGTCGCCTGCCTGGGTTGATTTAATTAGGTAATACACTACCATAATTGTTTGCTAGTTTATTTTTGATAGAGCAAGGCTAAATAACCCATAATAAGATTCCTTCAAAACATGGACGTGGTGGTTAGTGGAGCCGAATCCATGTAATAGGAAGTAGAAAACGTAGACAATCCCTATGGAGAACACAACTTAATGGACTAGAGGTCGTCAATGCATGCTATAGGATTTCCTCATGTTATACGATGATCGTGATACAGTGAGGCGATGGATCCTTACGATGTGCGAAACGAGAGATACTTGTGGAGGTAGTTTCTAGGTCCATTAAGGGACCATGATACGTGTGTGTGTGTGTAAATCTACAGGATGTGGATGAAATTGGTTGAGAGGTAGGGATGGAGTCAAAACAATTAATAATAAAATCAAATATAACATGAAATAGTGAACAATTGGCATAAGCCAGTGTTATGTATAAGGTATATAATTTATCAATCACCAGAACATCGTTCTGACCCCCTCCTCATTACAACTCACATGGTAGGTTGAAGGAAAGGTACTGGTTTTTGGCATGTTTGGTGCTAACAAAGACACTTGATTTTGAAAGTGTCAAACCTTATTCAGTACTTACGTGATCTATTATAGTTTTAAATTATTCTGTTGCAAGTTATTTTTCTAGAGTTTTGATGCATTCTTTTGTTTTATTTGCGGGATACCGATCCAACG
Source organism: Allium cepa (assembly GCA_030765085.1). NCBI lineage: Eukaryota > Viridiplantae > Streptophyta > Magnoliopsida > Asparagales > Amaryllidaceae > Allium > Allium cepa. Next base: position 405,717,487 of record CM060938.1, read on the forward strand.
ATACATATTTTGGTGGACTTGAATTTTTGGTTTAGTGAAAATTCAGGCTTATTAGGGTGCGAGTTATTACACAGCTAAACCTAGCTCCAATTTCTCACTCCACTTGCTCATGCTGAATGCATTATCTAATGATTCGAGCCATTCTACCCTCTGGTTTGGGTGACCGACAATGATAGCTCGACCTTTCCTTTTGGGGTGGATATTATCTTTCATATGATGACTCGATCTTCAGTTACGGGCATGATTATGGCTCCATGATTGGGCCCAGTGTTCTCTGTGTCCTCTATTGTCTACAATTTTAGCAAGGGAATGAGACGAGTTTGTTGCGCCTCCGGTTTGGCATGATCCCCGTTCTGTTTGGTGCCGAACCGCTTCCCGGGTCTTGCTTCGAGTTGAACTCTTACTCATTTCATCCCTTTAGCATTCCATTTTATATCTTTTGGACTTTCTTAATTGGATTCTCTATCAGAGTGTGACGTCCTTTATCTTTTGGATTTCCTAGACTGGGATCACCATTTCGTTTAAATGTTGCAACCAATAGCTTCTTATTGTCGAGTAGAGTATTCCAATGTCTTTGAATGTTTCAATTGCTTGAAGTAGGTGGTACCTCTCCAAGGGTGGAGCCTGAATTGATTATATGGGGGATAAATTTTTAAGATGAACATCTTTCATTCCGTAGTTTGGATTGAGATGCAGTTTTGACCCAGGCGTATATCCCGATCTCAAGTAACCTTTACAAGTGCTTTGAGTATATTATTTGACTGTGTCAAATTTGCCCATAACACTTCGTATTGTCCTTTTAATTACATGATGACACTTTTATTATACATCATCCGACTGTTTCTGTACTCCTTGATATCTTTTCGTATTCACCATGCTATGGGCAAAAATTCCCCAACATATTATTTTTTATTTTTGTGTATGTTATGTAATTTTTGTCGTGTTTTGAAAATAATCGAATTTGGTTTTGCAAAGAAATGAGATAACTTTTGTGTTTTAAAATGTTTAAATGTCTATTTACTTATTTACTAAAAATAAATTAATCATTAATGTTAAGAGGCGGTAAATTAAACATTAAACCATGATCTTTTACTTCTGTGCAGACACAACATTTTTATTAGTTTTTTTAGTGTGAATGGCTAAAATATACCGTCCACATAGCACATTAATTTCTAAGCAGCACGTGACGTTTCCTATGCTGTTGAAAATTCTACACCATTAACCCGTTGCATGTCCTTTTTATCCGAGCTCCAGCATATAGGTAGGGTTTTCTCCATTCAACAAATTCGCTATCTTTCCTTTTGCCACCGCCGTTTAAGCCATCGTCGACGTCGTCCGCTAACCTGCTTTCGTATGACTATTCTAGAAGTTTCTAGAAGAAGAAACCACTATTTCGAAAAAGAATCGAAAGCCTATCGATGGGAACAACAGCATGGGATAGTACGTCGGCATCGGATGATCTGATTGTGGAGGTTGAGAAGCCGCAAATCGTGGACGTCAATTCGGCTTCCTTGGCTCGAAAAGCCGAGGTGATCCGAGTATGTACCCGACGATTCTGAAGTAGCAGCTTGATTTGTGTTGCCTTGCGGTTGCAGCTGGTATATTTTCAGTTATAGATTTTTTTAAGTTATTTTGAGTGACAAAAGTAAATTAGGTGAATAATTCAGCATGATAATTAAAATGGCTATTTTGAATAATATATCTGAAATTGCCATATTTAGACTTGTTTTCCTTAATAAAAATAGTTTATAGTCTCCTTTTTTTTTGAAAACCTAGGAGAACCCGGCAGGCCGGTAAACTCCTGAGTAGGGTACAGTAAAACCATCCGCTGATCCAAGCCTTCCTAACCCCCCGATAAATTTATATAGGATAGGAAAATGCATTGTAGGAATCGAACTTGGAAAAATAGTTTATAGTCGATTAAGATGGCTAATTGTTTTGCTATCTTTTTGAATCAACATATCATTATAAATGAGAATTGTATGCATACATATATTTAAGTCGTGCCATTTATAAAATATGTTTACGAAAATGTGGAGCACATTTTGTATCATAAGAATATCAAGCATCATTAGAAAAAAGGAAAAAAAGATGTTGATTAAATGATGGACGAGGTTTGAATCCATGGTTTTCAAAACTAATTTATGTTTACTAATTATGCAAATTTATTGTCAATGTTATTTTTATAAAATGGAGTCTATTATTGTTTTTTTTGTCAATTGATGGGTAGCAGTTGTATGGAACTGTTTTAAAATCTTGCCCATCTCGCTCAAGATTTTATTTTTGCATGACACATCAAATATCACTTATATCTCGTTCAACACTCATCTCCTCTAAGATACTAAAAGCTAATCTGAAATCCTAAACGATATGGATCTCACTTGCAATTGTATATATTTAATCTAACATTTTTTACTTTTTATACGAGCAGAAACAAAATCGTCCTACAAACTATTTATCATCAAATAACTCTAATTCTTATTTCATATCATGGATAAGGCTAATAATGACTTTGTATTATCTATTACCATTCATCAATGTTTAAATCAGAAGAATTTCTCACTTACTACCAAATTAATCTGCATAATACTTTCCTTAAAAAAAGTTAATCTTCATCGTTCCATGCAAATCTAGTATGTTGCCTTTTTTTTATAATAATTATTAGAAATTCATAGAAATATGCCCGTTCAAGATCCGAAATCTGCATAGGTTTGTTTCCTAAAATATGATCATTCGTTAATCTTGTCCATCTCGCTCAAGATTTTATTTTTGCATGACACATCAAATATCACTTATATCACGTTCAACACTCATCTCGTCTAAGATACTAAAAGCTAATATGAAATCCTGATCGATATGGATCTCACTTGCAATTGTATATTTTTAATCTAACATTTTTTTTTTACTTTTTATACGAGCAGAAACAAAATCGTCCCACAAACTATTTATCATTTAATAACTCTAATTCTTATTTCATATCATGGATAAGGCTAATAATGACTTTGTATTTTCTGTTACCATTCATCAATGTTTAAATCAAAAGAATTTCTCGCTTATTACCAAATTACTCTGCATAATACTTTTCTCAAAAAAAGTTAATCTTCATCGTTCCATGCAAATCTAGTATGTTGCATTTTTTTTTTGATAATAATTATTAGAAAATCATAGAAATATGCCCGTTCAAGATCCGAAACCTACATAGGTTTGTTTCCTAAAATATGATCATTCATTAATCAAAAAGTTGGAAGGCAGGATTGTTGTATGAAACAAAAATGAAGAATCAAACTGATAAACAATGACAGCTGTGGGATTTGAACCCACACCCTTTCGAACCAGAGCCTAAATCTATCGCCTTAGACCACTCGGTCAAACCATCACTTGATGCATTTTCAAAATTGACTATTTTTCTAGGTGCAAATCAAAATTATGTGCGCACACACATGCTTTTAAGGTGTGCCATTTAAAGAACTGTTTACAACTTTAGAAACACTTCTCTGTTACGATTTACGAATGCATTAAACATCGTAGAAAATGAAAAGGAAAAAAAGATTAGAATTGTGTCCATGAGATTTGAATCCTTGGACTTTCTAACCAAATCCTTAAATATGAAGTTTCAGGCCGCTTGGACAAATCATTCATTTCTATATTACATTGTATATTTGAATCTACATACTGTGTTTTTTAACAAACGAAAATAATGATGTATATTTTTCATGTTTTAAATGTATGATGTAGTAGCGATTTTATTCACACTCATTATTTAGTACATGATTACTTGCAGAACATTTTAAAATAGGATAAAATACAAGGCAATTATTAATAAACGAGATTTTATGGCATGTGCATTGCGCATACATAAAAAAAACCTATAAAATTTAAAATTTCTATTAGTTTTGATAAAAAATAAATTGAAAATAAAGAAAAAGTTGTAATTGTTCTGTTGGAACAGAGTTTCAAACTTACAAGCTTGTTTACTTTTCAAAATTTTCAATTGAAAATAGATACTAATTTTTGGTTTTTGTGGATTCAAGCTCCTGGTCTCTTTTTGCATATAAGGCAATTTTGGAAGTTTCCCTTTGGACTAAAATGTTGTGTTTCTGTTCCATTTATTAACAAACATGTCAATTGGGACTTAAAACAATTTCTTTTCAATTCAAAATTTGAATTTGGCACCGTAGACCACTCGACTAAATCGACACTTGTATTAAATATTGTTCGTGACAATGGATAGAAACATATATGTATTTCATTTGCTTTTAAGCTATGCCCTTTGTTATAACTAATGTGTAAGTGCATTACACATGTAATGTTGTAAAAACGTTGTATTAATATTTAAATAATTAAATATTGTTAAAGATAAGAGTTATGTTATGCGATGTATCTGTTTAGATAAATGGATTATGAAGTAAAATTAATTTTATTATTTATGTAAATAATTGATATCATGTGATTTATATATCTTTATATATATGAATGAAAAACCAATTTTACAGTTTCTTAGTGTGAATGTGGCATGCAAATAGACAAGTTAATGAATGTTATTCGATTGAATTTATTAATATTTCAAATTTAAGATCACTTAAATATGAATTTAAATGTAAAATGTTATGATAGAATTGATAAGAGTTTTGCAAATAAATGTTAGTATAGGATTTCCTCGTAGTAACATCTGAGTCTGAATGTAAGGGAATGAACATATATCGAATGTGCATCTTGGGTTGACATCTCCGAAGTTGACAAAAATTTCGAAACTACCTCGTAGTAAAATACGAGTCTGAATGTTTCTCATCTAAAAAATACAAGCGTGCGTGATAGGTAGAAAGATTTTGTTCAGTGTGATAAACTGATAGAAATTGAAGAATTTCTTCTCGTTTAAACGTTGATAAAAAAATCATTTGCTATCTTACTTGAAAAAAAGTAATAGGATTGCTGGGAGTATTGAATAACAATTGGTTAGATTATTTTATTCATATAAAATGTAAGTAAGTTGCATAGAAGTATCAAACAATTTAGGATGAGATCTTGCTTTGAGATTTTGGCTCATATTCCAGATTAGAATTCAAAATTTCGGAGGAGATCGGCGTCAAACAAGATATGAATAAGATGTTTCTTTTGTTTTCAAAATGAAAAAAAAGACCTGTTAGATATTTGGGATACGAAACTTTAATTGTAAATTTCTCCCAAGACACTGAATTGAATTGTTAGGTTTTAAAACTGAGCTCTTTCTTTAATACAATAGGGTCATCTAATTACACTGTTACAATCAAAATGGCAAATGTATGATTTATATGATCGATTGCCACTCATAGACACATTGCAACGGCCTAAATTCCTTATCTTTTATCATTGATTTGGTGGAGGGTGGTGTTGATTGTCGCCGCAATCTTAACAACCCTACCTTAGATCATTTGGCCAAACCATCACTTGTTATGTTTTAAATTAGTTTACTTTCTGTGATAAATGTGGGAACATATGCATACACATGCTTTCGAGTTGTTTTTGTATAATATCAGGTGATTATGGAAGGAGAAACTATTTAAATAAAGAAAGTGGCCATTTTTTATTTTTTTTGGATTGGGCAAAGTTGAATTATTAAGGGGAAAATTATTTAGTAAACACTGTCAATTTATCATATTGGTCTTAAAAAGCCCTTCTTTTTAAGCAATTTTAAAGTATTGAATAATAAGAATATACAAAAGCTAAATCTTGTTTTGTTTTATCTTTTCTGAATTGGACTGTTTGATACAATGTTCTTTTGAAGATTAAACCTTAGAGATTAAAGAGTTTAACCCTTTTTTTAATGTAAAATCTGTTTTTTTTTCATTTTTTTAGCGAATTTGAACTTTTTTAATTTCTAAAATTTGGTAAATTGAATAAAATTATTTAATGGTATTTTGGTCAGTAATAAATACATGCATTATGCTCAAACACACATTATCCGCTACTATTTTTACCATCCTTTTATATTCAGTGATCGTTTTATTTTCCCTTCTAACATTCGCTAAAGGTGACTCATGCAAAAGCTTCAATTACAAGATGTGTTAAAAGACAAAATCCATTAATCATGAAATAATAATAACAATAAAAGGAACATGAATGGTGGAAAAGACTAAAGTAAAACTACAAAAAAAAGGTGAAAGAACTGATATTAAATTAGGTAGGGGCCACACGGACGCGTACCACCTAAGCAATAAATAATGACGTCCACTCTTCCACTTGGGAAGATGGTAGCCCAATGCATTCTCAAAGTGCAATGAGAACCATTGGACTAGGCCTGAGCCTTCTTGATCACTTAAAGACCCCGTCCAGGTAAGTGCTTTTCAACGTACACTACAACTTCTATTTATATTTTCTTGCACCTGCTTTTTCATTCAAATCAGTGATGTGGGACTAAACTAACCCAATTATAAATACCACTGCTTTGCCCAATTTAATTTTGAACTCCTAATTATATCCCAATTCTTCACTCTTCTGAAACAATTTTTTGAATAGTAATGTGATCATAACATATGAATATGGGACGACGAATGAACATAAATTCAGTCGCTACAAATGCGATACACTGTAAAACGGTCAGTTGATAACATACAAAAGAGGGAATTAGTCCTATTAAAAAAATCATTTATCATTTATGGACTTAGGAAGAAAATCACAAGGTTCATCTTTAGTTGATTCTATTTAACAGGCTTCAAAACTTGGATATCGAACCTGCTAATAGGTTATTTTTTTTTTTTTTGGTTAAGTAAGTGCTAACTAGAGGGCTAATCGTGTTTATTGTTCACATCATACTTCTTTCTATCCTTGGATAAGTAAAGGGGTAATTGTGGTTACCGCTCACGTCGCGCTGCTTTCAGGTACCTTTGTTATACAATTTTATCAAACATACACATCTATAGTTTGGACATGTACTATGCCTAGAACTAAATTAACTGATTTGAACAGGATCAGTGTTGTTGGGATCTCAATATTCCTGCTGGTATGTGAAGGCCTCATTGGGACCATAGAAGACTCGTTAGCCCTGGCCTTGAGTGTAACATTTCCATTTGAAGCTTTGTGGTTGCTACATCATCTTATGTGTATCTATTTTCTTGAGCCACTATCAAACTTTTGTCTATGTGTGGATATCGGTTTAGCACTCCATTGGGTTGGGAAGAGAGTTGGGTATGTTCTTCTTGAAACTTGGCAAGGTATCCAATCTTCCTTTGTTGTCACTAGCCTCAGTGACCTTATAACTTCCAGGTGTTTCTTTGGACAATCGGTTCTAGTGGTCTTCTGAAGGGAAAAATAGCTACCAAATCAACCCTGGCATCTCTTTCAGTTTGAAAATGTGGAATATAAACTGTGAAAATTTGAACATTTTTGATTGAAAGTCATTTGAATCATGAGGTGAGATTTTACTAGTGTTCAACGATGTTAGAATAAACTATAACAACTTTTTAATTGAATGTCATTTGAACAACAATTTTAGAATAAACTATGACCATTTATTAATTGAATGTCATTCGAACAATAATATGTTTAATAACACTTTTCTATTGTTAAAAAAGGAGTTGCTTCGGTCGGAATTGACAAAGGTGGCATGTTTGAAAGGGCTTAGAATGAGGACATGTCAGAGCTGGCGATGTGGTTTTATTTAACATGGTAAGGCCATCGACGTTGGGTCGGGTATGCATCAATTGATGGTGTGATTTTTCGTTAAGAAGACGGTAGTTGAAGCAGCAAGCATATATTATGAGATAGATGAAGGGGAGGTGGAGTTAGTGGAGATGATAGCAGTTGTGACATTGAAAGAAGTATATGAGCCCACTTCCTAAATGAATACTTGAAGAAAAAAAGAAAAAAAAAGAAGAGATATGAAATATGGTAAGTACATATTTACTTTTACTTTATGAATTACCACTGCATATAATATGCTGGTTCAAGAAATTTTGATATACTTCGTAATAGTTGTTGAGTTATGAGAGTGTACATTGTCATGTTTTTATAGGACGAACGAAGGAATTCTACTTGTTTTTTAGTTATATTTCCTTCTCCTAAGTTATACGAGTTGCGCTAATCGTCCATATTTATCTGAGAATCTAGATTTACTTCTCACTTCTTGTGAATGAAACTGATATATATTCATATGGAAATATATATTCAAAGATAACTAAAATACGATTTAAACATTTTGTCTTGAATTTAAAATATATTACAACTTACTAGTTTAAGTGGCAAGTGATATAATGCTCTAGGCTGATATTCTAGAGATCATGGGTTTGAACTCCCGAGAAATTAAAACAAGTGCTTTGCTTGAAAACAATACAAATCTTATTCTAAAATAATAATAATAATGATAATGATGATAATGATAATGATAATGATAATGATAATGATAATTATTTACAACCTACAAGTATACATATTTTTACGTTCTAACACGATTTACTGACATACCGAGTCCCATCGAAATCCATGGTAAATAAGAATGATCGTTGTGGATTTCAAGTCCATGGATTTTTAGACTAAAGCCTAAATCTAGCGATGTGGACCACATAGTCATTATTTGTTATTTTATATAGCATATAATAATCAATTATTTATTAGGGTGTTTCAAACATAGACTGTTTTACTACATTAGTATTAAGACATAAGTAGAAAAGGAGAGAGGATAATTTAAAATGTGCATTTACTTAACCAAACCATCACTTGCTATGTCAATACACTATGCTATCAACATATTATGTTCTTAGATTACAAGAAAGGAAAAAATGTTGTGTAACCGTATGCAATACACGGTTTGGTAAACACTTTTAAATTTGAAAATGAGAGATGAAAAAGAGAAAAAATTATGAAATAAAGGATACATAGAATAGTTTATAAAATGGAGAGATGTGAAACAAATAAGGTTTTGAAGGAGGGATGTGTTCCTAGTTTCTATTGAAATAAATTTATAATTTTTGTTAAGAAGCAGTGAACCAAACTTTATATGTTCATTAATATGATATATTTGATATGATGGGTTATATTAGGATATATTTGTTATGACAGGTTGTATTAGGATATATTTGATATGGTGGGTTATATTAGGATATATTTCCTGCAATGACTGGTTGTATATTTAGTTATATATTTTAGAAGATTGATAATGATATATTTCTTGGATTGACTGATTGTATATTGGGTTATATATTCTAAGAGTTTGAATGGAAAATGCTATGTTATCTTTCTCCAAAAATTTGCTGAACTTATCATGGTATCAGAGCCTCCTAAGTTAAGGCAACAAATATAGTTTTTTTTCTCTCATTTTTCTGGTTCATGGTCCGTATTCCAGAAAATTAGTTTTGTGTGCTGTGGTTTTATGGTGTGTGCTTGTGTTTCGAGCGGAGGTTTGTTTTATTTTTGACGGTATAGACAAGATTTGATTTTGAGATGAATGAGGTGGATCGTGCTTCGTTACCCACTCTTACTGATGCGCAAGTGTAGCAGCTCATCGCAGCTCTCAAGGTTTCCTCAGCCATGTCTTCTACTCCAAAGTTGCATGGTAAGAAATTTTCGGACCAATGGATTATTGATACGGGATCTTCAAACCATATGTCGGGTAATCTTGACTTGTTTGTTGATACCAAGGAAATTGCTTCAGAACCCGTTGGTTTTCCAAATGGAAAACATGACACTGCCACTGAAGAAGGCCATATTAAATTAAGCTATGACTTACTTCTTGATAATATTTTATATGAACCTACCCTTAATTGCAATTTGCTGTCTGTGTCACAATTGCTTGAAAAACAAAAATTTATTATATATTTCACTGACAAGCTATGCACTATTCAGGACTAGAATTTGAGGAACCTGATTGGCATAGGCGAGTAGTGTAATGGGGTCTATCTCTTCCGATCAGTTCATAGTATTCAAGCAAATAACTCCACAGTTGCAGACTTCGCTCAGTTATGGCATAGACGGTTGGGCCATCCTTCCATGAAAGTGGTCCGTTCTTTATTACCTGTTGGAAGTAGTAGTAGTATGAATAAATTTTGTGATCACAATTGTGATGTTTGTTTTATGGCTAAACAGCCTCGTGACTCTTTTCCATTAAGTACAAGTAAGGCAACTGATTTGTTTGATTTAACACATTATGATATTTGGGGTCCTTATCATGTTGCTTTTAGTTGTGAAGCTCATTATTTTTTTACCATAGTTGACGATTTTTCTCGTGCTACATGGATATGTTTGATGGTCGGTAAATATGAGGTTGGCGAATTGATTCAAAATTTCTTTGCTATTGTCAAAACGCAGTTTAATAGGCTAGTGAAGGTTTTGCGTAGCGATAATGGACAAGAATTTAAATGTTTAATGCATTTTTTTGCTCAACAAGGCACCTTGCATCAAACCTTTTGTGTTGATACTCACCAACAAAATAGTGGAGTAGAACGTAAACATAAACATGTTCTAAATGTTGTTCGTGCCCTACGCTTTCAAGCTAATTTACCTATTGATTTTTGGAGGGAGCGTGTCTTAACTTCCTGTCACCTTATTTATCGGATCCCCACTCCTGTTTTGGATGGTAAAGCTCCATATGAAATGCACTTTGGGAGTCCACCTAATATATCTGTTTTAAAGGTATTTGAGTGTCTTTGCTATGCTGCGAATCAGCCTTGTGTTAAGGATAAATTTGGCCCTCATTCTAAGAGATGTATCTTTGTTGGTTATCCTTTGGGTCAAAAGGGGTGGCATTGTAAGATTTAGATGCTCATGTGTATTTTATTAGTCATGATGTAAAATTTGTTGAGCATGTCTTTCCTTTTTCTACCCATGATTCTTTTTCCACCTTCCGCAATGAGCATTTGAATCTGTTTCTATCCTAGAATTCCACGAATGGTGTGTTTAATGATTATGATGAGTTGGGTGTTATGTCTGATTTGGGTAATGCATTAGATGTTGAGATCATAAAGGATGTGATAGTTGAAGATAGAGGTGGCATGAGTGAGCAGCAGGCAGTAACCCAGTCCGTTGGGGTAGTCGTGGAGCATGTTGCCCAGCAGCCTTGTAGCACGAGTGTGATGGTGTGGAGTCGAGGGGGAGTATGGGAGTTAATTTGGATGGTGTGGAGTCCAGGGAGAATTCATCAAATGGTGATAATCTTGGTCGTGGGAATTGCATCAAGCTTCCATCGTCTTGTCTTAGAGGATATGTTACTAACAAAGTTATGTGCAAGATAGACCCCCGTACTACTTCTCCTACTCCATCTCATTCCTCAGATAAACCTTTTAGTATAGCTTGTTATGTGAATTATGATAAATTTTCCATGAGATATAAGCATTTTTAGCAGCAATTACATCTCAAAAAAGCCTACTTCCTTTAAACAAGCTGTTCAGGATGCATGTTGGCGTCAGGCAATGAAAGAGGAGATTGATGCACTTGAACGGAATGGCACGTGGACATTAGAGGATTTGCCACCTGGTAAGAAGGCTATTGGTAGCGGTTGGATTTATAAAATAAAGCGATGTGCTAATGGTGATGTTGAGCATCTTAAGGGATGTTTGGTTGTGTATGGTAACTGGTAGGTTGCTGGTACTGACTAAATGAAACTTTCGCTCCAGTTGCTAAGATGGGTATTGTTTGTATTTTTCTTGCTGTTGATATTGCTCGTAATTGGGAATTGCATCAGATGGATGTATGTAATGCTTTTCTTCATGGTGATTTGGAGGAAGAGGTCTATATGCAGCTCCCTCCAGGTTTAGTAGTCCTACTCCTGGGAAAGTGTGTCGGCTACGCAAGTCATTGTATGGTTTACATCAAGCTCGTCGGTAGTGGTTTGCTAAGTTATCTTGTGCTTTGCAGAAATTTGGTTTTACACAATCCTATGTTGATTATTCATTATTTAGTTATCAGCAGGATGAGGTTTCTCTACATGTACTAGTTTATGTGGATGATTTAATTATTGCAGGTTCCTCATATGATGTGATCTTGAGGTTCAAGCAATACTTGAGTAAGTGTTTTCATATGAAGGATCTTGGTGTGTTGAAATATTTTCTTGGGATTGAAGTAGCCCGTGGTGATGAGGGTTTGTTTCTTTCTCAACGGAAGTATGCTTTAGATATATTGATAGAGACAGGCATGTTAGGTTAACCTATTGATACACCAATGGAACAGAATCATCGGTTGGCTTATGCGGGGAATGATCCTTATGAGCATCCGGAGCAATATAGGCGTTTGGTGGGGCGCTTGGTGTGTCTTTCTATTACTCAACTTGAGTTGAGTTATTCCGTTCATACTCTCGCTCAGTTTTTGAGTAATCCTCAGGTCGCACATTAGGATGCTGTCATCCGTGTCTTACGATATATTAAAAGTCAACCTGGTCATGATATTTTGCTTCGTCCCATTGATATGCAGTTGACAGCTTATTGTGATAGTGATTGGGCAGCTTGTTCTTTGACACGTCGCTCGGTGTCTGGTTATTTTGTGCTTCTTGGTCACTCTCCTATTTATTGGAAAACTAAGAAGCAACCAACTGTTTCTCGTTCATCTGCGGAGATAGAATATCGTTCTATGGCCGTTGTGACTTGTGAACTTAAGTGGATAAAATCATTATTGCGTTCTCTTGGTGTGATTCATTTCAAGCCCATGCGGCTGTTTCGTGATAGTCAATCTCCTTTGCATATTGCGAAGAACCCAGTGTTTCATGATCGCACCAAGCACATTGAAGTTGATTGCCACTTTGTTCGTGATGAGTTGCAGGGTGGAAATATTATTGCTTCGTATGTCCCTACTGGTCATCGGTTAGCTGATATTTTGACTAAGGCCCTTGGTCATCAACAGTTTGGTTATTTGTCACGCAATTTGGGCATTTGTGATTTGCATGCTCCATCTTGAGGTGGAGTAATATGATATATTTGATATGATGTGTTATATTAGGATATATTTGATATGAGAGGTTGTATTAGGATATATTTGACATGGTGGGTTATATTAGGATATATTTACTGGAATGGCTGGTTGTATATTTGGTTATATATTTTAGGAGATTAATAAGGATATATTTCCTAGAATGACTGATTGTATACCGGGTTATATATTCTAGGAGTTTGAATGAAAATTGCTATGTTATCTTTCTCCAAAAATTTCTTGAACGTATCATTCATCTTTAATTGTGCGGGCGGATACAATAGTAGCATTTGCTAGTTTCTTTTTTCAGTGCAAATGGCTAAAACATACTGCCGTACAACACATCCATTTCCTGCAGTTAACAAGCATGTGAAGTTTCCAGTACTGTTTAAAATTCTACCACTACACCGTTGCTGGTTCTTTCAATCGGAGCTTCATTATATTGGTAGGGTTTTCTCCATGCAAAAAATTCACCATCTTTCTTGTCGCCACCGCCAGTTAAGTCATCGTTGACGCTGGTGCCTGCTAACCTGAACCGGAGCTCTTCCGTATGACTATTCTATAAGTTTCTAGAAGAAACCACTATTTTGTAAAAGAATAGAAAGCCTATTAATGGGAACAACAACATGGGGTAGTAAGTCGGCATAGAGGATCATATTGTAGATCTTGAGAAGCCGCAAATCACAGCCGTCTATTTGGCTTTGCTGGATCGAAAAGCCGAGGTTGATCCATCATGTACCCAATGATCCTGAAGTAGCAGCTTGATCTTGTATTGCCTTGCGGTAGCAGACTAGCAGCTGGTGTATTTTCAATTATAGACCTTTTTAAGTTATTTTGAATAATTGAAGTAAATTAGGTGAATAATTTAGCATGATAATTAACATGGCTGCTTTGAATAATATACCTGAAATTTCCATATTTAGACTTGTTTTCCTTTAGAAAAATAGTTGTAATCTATTAAGATAGCTAATTGTTTTGCTATCTTTTTGAATCATCGTATCATTATAAATGGGAATTGTATGCATACATATATTTAAGTTGTTCCATTTATAAATTCTGTTTACACAAAAGTAGGAGCACATTTTGTATCATAAGACCATTGAACATCATTAAAAGGAAAATAATTTTGATTAAATGATGACCGGGACTTGAATCGGTGGTTTTTAAAACTAACTTATCTTTACTAATCATGCAAATTTATTATCATTGTTCAAAAATAAAATAAAGTGGAGTCTACTATTGCTTTTCTCGTTAATTGACGAATAATAGTTGTATTGAACTATTTTCAAATCTCGTCTTTCTCGCTCGATATCTCACTTAAGTTTTTATTTTTGCATGAAACATCAAATATCACTCATATCTCATTCAACACTCGTGTTGTTTAAGATTTAAAATCTTATCATAAGTATGGATCTCACTTGCAATTGTATGTTTTTAATCTAACATTTTTTATCTTTTATACGAGCATGAGCGAAATTGCCTTATAAACTATTGTTATTTAATATAACTCCTCCAATTCTTTTTTATCATGGATAAGACTAATAATGACTTTGTTTTTTATTTCCATTTACCAATTATTATTTTTTATTTCTATTTACCAATGTTTAAATTAGAAGAATTTCTCGCGTACTTCCAAATTAATCTATATATAATACTTTGCTCTAAAAAAAGTTAATCTTCATCTTTCCATGCAAATCTATTATTTTGGAATTTGTTTTTTCTTTGGATGATAATTGTTAGAAAATCTTAGAAATATGCCCGTTTTTGATATGTAAATTACTTTAAGATTATCCAGGATATACTTTAAGATCCGAGATGTCAATACAAGTTGTAGGTCCAAATATACAATTTTCTAATCCTAAATCTCATCCAAGACAAGATATCGTATGTGAAGACTTCGAGATGGCACATGATCGAAATCCGAGACTTAAAACCTTGTTGATTTTATGAATCTAGTTCATATATGGACCTTTTCATTTAGTTATAAACAATTCACATCTGCATATGTTTGTTTCTAGAAATATTATCATTCATTAATCAAAAGTTGGAAGGTAGTGTTGAATTTTGGCGACACCATATGAAGAAATTGAAATGGTCGGTAGTATCTTGGTGACAGAGAAAACGGTTCGCAAATCGAAGCTCGAAGGAGGAAGATATGACGATGAAAGGGGGAGTGTTGTGGCCCACTTCAGGGGACAGACATATGTCATTAAGTAACAGACGTTTGTGACTACAGGGTTTGAAATTCGAGAGTTTGAACAGACGTTTGTGGCGTCTTTAAATTTTTCCCGAGACCTATGACGGATGTTCGTCACTTATGAAAGGTGTCTGTGGAGACCTTTTGCCTATATTATGATTCGTGTTTGGTGTGAAGATTTGTGATATTCGAAGGGGAAATTTTGAATTTTGCAGTTTTCTATACTTCTATATAAGCTATTTTCTAGATTCAGATATGTATGCGACCAAAAAGTGAATGCAAGGGTTTTAGCCTCCACTAATTAGGGTTTTATCTAAATCTAATTTGCTTTGATTCTCTTCTCCACAAATCAATTCTATTCGAATATTGATCATTATAATCAGTCTCTTGTACTCTTCTCATTGGTATTAATAAAATCTCTCTCTCAAAGTGGATGTACACTGACAAGACTTTAGTGGAACCACTATAAACCAGTGTGTGATTTATTTCTTCGTTATTTGCTTTTATACTATATTGCTTGTTGGGTGATTGTAATTGATTTTCGATTGGACTGAGATATTGATTGGTTGGTTTTACACTTTCTACCACAACCTCATTTTTCCGTTGTGCTTTGGGGTTTTGATTTGAGTGGTCTTGAGTTAGAATGTCCCACAAAATTTGGTATCAGAGCTTTGGTGTTGGTAGGTGGTTGTAGAAATGCCGGAATCAGATAATACCTCAGGTAGTTCCTCAATGGCTAATCCAAGTGGTGTAGCATCTTATGTACATGGATTATATGCATCTTCGGGTTCACAATTGGTTATGGACAAGTGCAATGACGATAATGATTTTGAAAAATTACAATGGAAGATGAAAGCGGTTCTAAGGAGGAATCGGGTGCATCGGGTAGTGTTTGACGCACATTTATTGCTAGCGGACATTTCGGATGTTGAGAGAGAAGAAATGAAAGAGTGGACATTCACTACACTTCAACTTGCTTTTGGGGAGGATGTTATCTTCGAAAGTAGTGATGAAACTACTGCTAAGGGTATTTGGGATAAGTTGGAGGAGTTGTATATGAAGAAGCCACTAACTAATAGTTTGATCTTGTTGCGAACGTTCTTCACCTATAAGATGAAGGAATGTACCTCACTAAAGGCGCACTTAAATAACTTTGATGATTTGCTAATGAAGATGAATATTGTAGATTTGAAGATTGAGGAAGAAAAAAAGGCGATGATATTGTTGTGTTCATTGTCAGATCGTTATATGGGTTTCTCAAATAGTTTGATCTATAGCCAGGATACTTTGACTCTAGAAGATGTCAAAACAAGTCTTCTTAGCGGGAAGTTGTGGGATAAAATGATGGAGTTAGGTGATGGAAGTAGTGGTGCTAGTAGTAGTCATGGTTTATTTGTGGAGAAGGAGAGATATGTGAAGAAGGAGAACCACGGACGTTCAAAATCAAGGAATCCCAGTTGGAGAGAAAAGTCGAAGAAAAGAAAGGGTAAGTGCTATATTTGTAAGAAGCCCGGGTGTTGGAAGAATGAGTGTCTGGACAAAGAGAAGGCAAAGAAGGAAGTGACATCTTAATCCGTAGCGGTAGAGAGTGGAGTTGGTGAGGGAGACGTAGATGTGTTGTCGGCGGTAGCATCAGATGTTTCAGGTACAAATGAGTGCTCGATTCGGGTGCTTTTTAATATGACACCGAATATGAATTGTTTTTCTTCTTATATCGACAAAGAAGGAAATTCAATTGTTAAGGTTAACGGGGCTATTTGTAAGTTGAAAGGCATTGGTTCCGTGCAAATTCAGATGTCTGATGGAGTGGTTCGTACTTTCACTAATGCGCGCTATGTTCCAGAACTTCAGAAATCTTTTATCTCTTTGGGACAGCTGGATTCTTTAGGTTGTAAAATCACTATTGAGAGTGATAGCTTGCGGGTTTCGAAGGGTGTGCTTGTGGTAATGAAGGATGTTAAGACTCATGGTGTTTATTTGCTTTAAGGAGTGACTGTAGAAGGTGAAGCTTGTGTGGGAGTTGATGGTTCTTGTAACATCCTGCCTTTTTTGTATGTTTTGAATCGACAATAAACCACACACGTCAGACTCAAACCATACAAAAGATCGGATTGTTATTGGGGTGAATAAGAAAAAGGGAGAAAGAAATAAACAAACAGAATCTTGCAGCGGAACGATAAAATATAATAATCAAATAAACAGTTCATGAAGCTGTTTTACAAAATATTCGATTATACTTACACAATACATATCAGAGTTACACATACTAGAGAATAATAAATAATGCAGCGGAATACAATGGTGTGTGGAATATATAACAAATAGTAATAATAGTTCATCGTCTTCGTCCTCCAGAATTAAGGCCTTCAAATCCTGAAATGCTCAGGCTGACCCGAGCAGATTGAAAAGATAAAACACTCGAGTCAGAACTAAATGACCTTATGTAAGTTAAATCAACGCTAAAATATGAGTGAAACAGCATCAGAGATGTTTACGGGATCTGACATCTCCTATCCAGTGTCAAACGTGAGTGTGGTAACTTAAGAGATGCTCGGGATTCACATCTCCTAAGGATCCGTTGAACTATTTACTATGTAGTAATATTTCGCTATTATTATAATGTATAATAGTAAAATAAACTTACTTTTAAATAGCATTAAGGAGTTACCCAATCTCCCCCTTAACACAATAATAGTCCCAGTAGTCCATCCAGTATCAGCGCATCTCCAGATCGGGAGACTACTCTAAATACTCCATGGGCTACGGGAGAAAACCAAACTCGTACAAGGCGGCTAGGGTAGGTGACACTGCACAACTAGGCATTACCAGGATAAATATACCAATTATGCTTCCGGGCCGGTGGTAACGCGTAGCGTGCAGCTACCGCCCACCTCAAGCCACACCTCCAAATCAAAAATCAAAAGTGGCCACCGAATCAATTCAAAAGTCAGAGTATAATATCGAAGGGATGTGTCCAATAAAAGGTGCTACCTTCTTAGCCCGTCAATCGCTCCTGTTTTAGCCACCTTATGCCAACTCATGGGAGTCGGGTCTACGTATATACCTCAAAGGAACGCCGCCGCCATCAAACTTCATTCTGAAATCTCTACCTCATGGGAGTTGGCAGAGAGTATGACAACTTCCGATCCCGGTCTCTTTAACAACCAAACGTTATTATAACACCGTGGTCATTTCAAAATAATTTTACTTCAAAACCATAATATAATATCTATTTCAAAACCGTATAAATACGATATCATACCCATTTCAAAAACCCAAAGCAATATGATATCATTGTTATAAAACCCAAATCAATATATATCATTTTTATTTCAAATATATCTCTTTTCCAAAATCATAGTACTTCCAAATTTAAAAACATTTCGAAACCAAACGCTTGAAATATAACCTTTTAAAACATAATACTTCGAATTTCATAGCTTCTAAACCATAACTTCCGAAACTTAAATGGTTTGGATATTCAAACAGTATATAAAATAAAATAGTTTGAAATTTAAACTTACTTTATAAAGTAAAATAATTTCCTCGACTTCACAATTCTCTTCACTTTAAATTAAGTCTCACATAACTTTCAACTCACTTTTAGTTTCAATAAACCATCTCAATTTCAATATATTTCAAACTTTGAGTATTAAACAATTTGAAAACTAAGGTTGATAATTACGATTCAACAATTCAATGTTCTATTATTTAGTTTTGAAATATTTGCGTAATAAATCCATTATCATTTAAATAAAAGTCAAATTGCAAATAACTAAATATTTACTTCAATTTATATATACTTGAAATATTCGTTTAATTCATCTTATACCAAAATCCAGTTATAAAATCATACCTTTAAAATCTCAAGTTTATTAAATTTCAAATCAATTTCATATTTATCTTCCCAGCCTATTCTCATTTAAGTTATTATGAACTCCAGAAATATAATAAATACTTAACCATATTATATCTTAATAAAATCAAACTTTGTTATTAAACTTCTTTTATACTTTAAACCAATTTTATACATAGTTTAAAACCAAGGATTTTACTATATATAAAATAACATTTATAAAATATCCAAATCAATATCTAATAAAAACATATATTTCTTCACAAAACCATAGAAAATCATTTCAAAATATTTTTATATATAGACCACGGTGTCTGTATATAATTTTCTACCCTATGGTCAAGTGATACGGATATTTATCATTTCAATCCGTAATTTAAAATAAAAATTCAATTATATATCATTTCAAACCGCAACCCCGAATGAAATAAAAATGCACAACAACTTGCAGTTTATAATAATATATAATGCAACAACCATTCATCCAATATTAATCATCAACCATTTATCACAATCATCATCCAATTCAAACAATAGCATCAATATAGAATAGATAATAAATAACAGGTATTTACTGGCAGTTTATATTCAATAATAAATTAAACAACAATTTAACTGGCAGTTTATATGCTACAATAAATTATATAACAATTTAATTCAATAAATTCAATTTAACTGGAATGATGATAAAAAAATAACAAACAGCCATAAATAAATTTCTAATCACATCAAAAATTAATTTAACAAACATAAGAAAATTTGGAAGTTGAGAGTGGGTTAAAACACTCACCTTTTGAATTTAAATAGGATTTAAATTCAATTTAAACCCAAAATTCGAACAGTCTTAGGATTCGTCCAAACAAGCGCCAAAATATCTAGAATCCCAATACGAACCTAGTGGAGAAAACCGCATGTGAAACGGATCTCGTATGGGAAAGTTACGTGAGTTAGAACATGTTGAAATTAAATTAAAACAAAATTAAATAAAATAAAAAGGTTACATACTCTAACGCACGGCCACGTCTCATCAACTATCTTCTAGAAACTCTACATGCGCATGCAAATCCAGCTACAAGTCGTGAACGAAAGCTGAGCCGCCACCCCATTTTCGCCAACGCCGGCTATACCTAGCTACGATGCGATCAGACACCTCTGGACGACAGCCCTGGATAAGACGCCTCCTAAGGAAGTGAAGTGACCACCTGCGGTGGGCCATAGGCCGCCGCCGTCGCCACGCCTTATCGGCCAAAATCGGCGAAATCCAACACCCTACGACGCGACGAAAGCTACCGATGGGACCTACACGTCACCAGCAACGCAACGACACTACCTGATTGACAAACTGATGCAGATCGCCGTTGCATCAAAACCCTAGCCTATGGATGGCTGAGGTTCAAGTTGAATTTCTAGATGAACGATGCATCAAATTGAAAAACGAATTATAGATCCGAGCTACACTCTTCGAGAGCTTCGAATCCATATAAAATTCGATAGGGTTTGTGGAGTTTGAATTTTTTGCTTTGGATTTGATTTGGAATTGTATTTGGGAATTAGGGTTTGCAGCCATTGGAAAGAGGAGCTAATAGAATTGAATGTACAGAAATGAGGAATAAGAATTGAATTAGGGTTTATAACAGGGTATATATAGGCAAGCTGAAAGTAGAGGAACGTATCGATTGGATATATGCGTTGAACGATAAAATGGCCCGAAAAGCCCATTCTGACTCCGGAACGAAATTAGGTCAACCCATATATCAAAATAGATGTTTCAAAATATTCTAAACGCAATGGAACAGGTTTCAGGTCCAAATTTCATCGTACGAAGAAGTTATGGCAAAATCAAATTATTTCAAATTGATTTCAATTAAATTAATTTCTAGGCGTTTCGAGTGGGTACGATCAAACGATAAGTCCGATCGTTACGAAACTTGAAATCATGCAATAATTCACCGTTACGGATCCGATGAAACTAGTTTCGTTGAAATCCGAGTGAGTGGCCAAAATGGCTATTTTATAATTAATTAAATAAATTAACAATTTGACTAATTAAATCACTTTTTCAATTTCAATTCCATAATTTAAAAATTTTATCGTTTTTGATTTCCTACACCATTATAACCCTTTAAACAATTCAGATATCAATTTAAAGTTAATAAATTTACCCATTACCGAATTTAGTTTCAACTTTAAATAAATTTTATTAACTATCAATCGAAATCTCAATAAATCCGTTTATTTGATTTAGAATCTTGCTATTCAATAAATTGACATTTTATAGGTATAATTAACATTAATTTATAATACATTTCATTAATGTATGTTTCATTTCATATTAATTCCCATTAACGTAATATTTTATTTCATTCAATTTCAATAATCCGTTTATTACAGCTCAAAATCCAATGAATTAATCAAACATGAATTTCAATTGTTTTCATTCAATTAATTGCCATATTATGGATAGAGTTTACATTGGTTACTTTTTGTTGAATTAACAATCTTCAATGATGAATCAAATGTACCCTAACTGCACAAATTAAGTCAAATAACTGCAATTGATTTCACATTAAATTTTAAATTCCATTTATTTGGAATTAGTTCAATTATTAAATTTAAATTCCAATAAATTAATAAATCTTGAATTTCCATTCCTTTTATTCAACCAATTGTCATATTATGAATAAAATAAATGTTATTTCCCATTATTAACTAAATTCGCATTAACAAAATATTAAATTTAGATTTGTTGCAATTTCTACCACATTTAAATTAACAGGCTGAATAAATAGGTAACATAAAATAATTTTTACCATTTACTTTCAATCACACTTATGAGTTATTATTCCCAAACAATTGTTATAATTGTTTACATCACACAAATTTCATTCAATCATCATTAACTCCCTATTTAATTATATTTATCGAAATTTATTTCCAATTTACTAAATACAATCAATTATACCTTACCATTATTTCAATTAAATTGAGATTGCACTAAATTAGTTATTTAGCAACTGGCATTAACATTACTACCTTAATCTACATTCAGTTACTATTAATCAATATATTATTACATTGGTTAATTAAATTCTTACCTTTATTTACTTATTTTAAATTTTATACCCAAGTGCAACAATTAACACTATTTCTTTATTGGATTTCACTGCAATTGTCAATAATTAATTTTAATTACCATTGCTACATTTCATTTTTAACATTTGCTTCATTATAAATTATAATTTTTTATTTCTTTCTAAATTTAATTACAAAGATCTAATTAAGTTAACCCACTTATTTATCAAAATTTACGGGTTGTTACACTCTCCTCCACTCAAAACTTTTCGTCCCCGAAAAGGAAAAAGAAGGGAAAAGAAGAATTAAGTAGTCAGTACATCCTATTCAAAATATTAACTTTATAAACAAATAATTTAGAAAATTAATTAGTTTAAAGGAAATATTTCAATTTATAACCATTAAATCTTTTTATACTCAAATTAATAAAGTTTGGTAAATATTTTTAAAATATTTTCTAAGTCCAAAATTTACGGAAAATTTCGGTAGGGTCTCCTTTGTATGGAGTGGCTCGGAAGAAAAATATAATATCAAATATAATAATATAAAACATATATTTTCCAAAATAATATATATCCCAACACGGGAAAAATAATATAATAACGTTATAAAACCGTAATTCGAGAACATACCTATTTGTCGGACAATTAAGGCTTAATTACGAAACCAAAAGCAGTAGTAATTGCTTTCATAACATGTTTTTCACTTATATAATCCACAAGAGTTAATAATTATATAAAATGAAATGTTTAAACTTGTTTCGACCATAAACAAACAATCAATATAAACAACAATCATTCGCAACCAACATCATACACATCATATACAAATCGACCATTCAATCAAAACAAACAATTGGTTGGTTCGGGTTAAGACATTTTTATCACATAGAATGACAAATAACTATGAAGTATTTCATTTACTCAACAGTCTTAGATAAAAGTCGATGGATTATTCATATATCTAAGCAATTTAAAGTACCCTTGCCCAAACAACCATAAACCAAACAAGCAACAGTTTCAAATAGTAGATCAAATTCATAATTATTAATTTCATTCCATACATTTGTTGTTTGATTTTCTTTTCATTCATATAATGATTTATCTTTTTAATTTACATTTGTTTCTTACGGGCTTTTATTTCCATTCACTCATTCGGTGTTTATTTCATTTTTTCTTTCTTTCATTTATTGCTTACAATTATTCAATTTCTTAGCATTATTTCAATTTATTTACATAAGTTTATAATCATTTATTTATAATACTTGTCTTCCTATTATATTTAATTATAGTAACATTTTCAATCATACTTAAGTTTCTAACAACTAGAACATCAAATTTTATTTAAAGAATTTCATTAAATACTTCCATTACTTCAAGTTTTTGCTTGTATAATATCGTATTGCATTTTCTTATTAACATTGTAACTTTTATTATTTGGAAAGTTACATATATGATTTAAGAATGTAATTGAAAGTTATACAAGTTTTTTCATTTATTTTAATCAATTAAATGTTCGATAATTATATCTTTTGTTTTATAGGTTACAATTTCAATTTTCTTGAAATTTCATTTATAACCTATCATTTAATTTTTTATTTTCATTTAGAGGTTCCAATTATTAATTAGTGACATTCCATTTTACTACAATAATTGAACCATTAATTAGCGAAAACTTAAGAATTAAATACCGGGTTATATTTCATATCATTTTAAAATAATTGATAAATGTATATACTTACAATTTATATATCCCATTGTATTTAAAACAATTAAAATTTTATATTTTTTTATCGAAATAAATCTATAGTAAACTACTACAGTGGATTCCCACTTCAAAACTCGAAAACGAATGTTGATGATGCGTGCACTCATCACCGAAATTATTTTCCAACGACAGAGAGGGGAGTACAGAACTTATTTCTTTCCCAAAGTTTCTTTAAAGCAATTCTTTCAAATTATACTGAAATATTTATATCAGAAAATACTCTTACTAATATTATTATATTCCAAATTCATTCGAAAGAAAGTTTCAAAAATCCAGCAACTTAGGTCCTAAATTTCCAATTTTCATTTATTATATTGTCTTCAAATATTGTTCCCAATCAATATTTATAAATTTCACTACCTAACAACCAATACATTACAACCAAATATATATATCATTTATAAATTTTTATTTTATATATATAGAAAATATAATAGGAAAAATTATTTCATTCACTATATTAAAAACAAATATTGTGCCGGTCTGTCCTATTAAGTGTTTATAAATCCCTATTGATGTCATAGCGTCCTATGCACCAACCAGAATATATAAATGCAAAACGGAACGAATTAACACAATACCAAAACCTTTTTATAACACTACCAAATACGCTCTCTCATATATATACGCTCAGCAACTCATCACAGGGTATTACTACGCTATTGATAAAGAGTCAGACTCCATAAAGCTATGGTTTATCATTAAACCAAAGCACTGATACCAGATGTAACATCCTGCCTATTTTGTATATTTTAAATCGACGATAAACCACACACGTCAGACTCAAACCATACAAATGAGCGGATTGTTATTAGGGTGAATAAGAAAAAGGGAGAAAGAAATAATCAAACAGAATTTTACAGCGGAACGATAAAATATAATAATCAAATAAATAGTTTATGAAGCCGTTTTACAAAATATTCCATTATACATACACAATACATATCAGAGTTACACATACCAGAGAATAATAAATAACGCAGCGGAATAAAATGGTGTAGTGGAATATATAACAAATAGTAATAATAGTTCTTCGTCTTCGTACTCCAGAATTAAGGCCTTCAAATCCTGAAATGCTCAGGCTGACCCGAGCGAATTGAAATGACAAAACGCTCGAGTAAGTACTAAAAGATCTTATGTAACTTAAATCAACGGTAAAATATGAGTGGAACGGCATCATAGATGTTTACGCGATCTGACATCTCCTATCCAGTGTCAAACGTGAGTGCAGTAACTTAAGAGATGTTCGAGATTCACATCTCCTAAGAATCCGTTAAACTATTTACTATGTAGTAATATTTCGCTATTATAATAATGTCTAATGGTAAAATAAACTTACTTTTGAATAGCATTAAGGAGTTACCCAATCTCCCCCTTAACACAATACCATTAGTCCATCCAGTATCAGCGCATCTCCAGATCGGAAGGCTACCCTAAATACTCCACGGGCTATGGGAGAAAACCAAACTCGTACAAGGCGCGCTAGGGTAGGTGACACGGCACAACTAGGCAATGCCAGGGTAGATGTACCAATTATGCTTCTGGACCAGTGGTAACGCGTAGCGCGCAGCTACCGCCCATCTCGAGCCATACCCCTAAATCAAAAATCAAATGTGGCCACCGAATCAATCCAAAAGTCAGAGTAATATCGAAAGGATGTGTCAGATAAAAGGTGCTACCTTCTTAGCCCATCAATCGCTCCTGTTTTAGCCACCTTATGCCAACTCACGGGAGTCGGGTCCACGTATATACCTCAAAGGAACGCCGCCACCATCCAACTTCGTTCTGGAATCTCCACCGCATACACGGTTGTTAAAGTGGTTTTCGGAGTTGGCAGAGAGTATGACAACTTCCGATCCCAGTCTCTTTAACAACCATACGTTATTATAACACCGTGGTCACTTCAAAATAATTTTACTTCGAAATCATAATATAATATCCATTTCAAAACCATATAAATACGATATCATTTCCATTTCAAAAACCCAAAGCAATATGATATCATTGTTATAAAACCCAAATCAATATAATATCATTTTTATTTCAAATATATCTCTTTTCCAAAATCATAGCACTTCCAAATTGAAAATATTTCGAAACCAAACGCTTAAAATATAACCTTTCAAAACATAATACTTCGAATTTCATAGCTTCTAAACCATAACTTCCAAAACTTAAATGGTTAGGATATTCAAACAGTATATAAAATAAAATAGTTTGAAATTTAAATTTACATTATAAAGTAAAATAATTTCCTCGACTTCACGGTTCTCTTCACTTTAAATTAAGTCTCAATTCATAACTTTTAACTCACTTTCAGTTTCAGTAAACCATCTCAATTTCAATATATTTCAAACTTTGAGTATTAAACAATTTCAAATCAAAGGTTGATAATTGCGATTCAACAATTCAATGTTCTATTATTTAGTTTTGAAATATTTGCATAATAAATCCATTATCATTTAAATAAAACTCAAATTGCAAATAACTAAATATTTCCTTCAATTTATTTATACTTGAAATATTCGTTTAATTCATCTTAAACCAAAATCCAGTTATAAAATCATACCTTTAAAATCTCAATTTTATTAAATTTCAAATCAGTTTCATATTTATCTTCCCACCGTATTCTCATTTAAGTTATTATAAACTCCAGAAATATATTAAATACTTAACCATATTATATCTTAATAAAATCAAACTTTTTTATTAAACAACTTTTTTACTTTAAACCAGTTTTATACATAGTTTAAAACCAAGGATTTTACTATATATAAAATAACATTTATAAAGTATCCAAATCAATATCTCATAAAACCATATATTTCTTCACAAAACCATAGAAAATCATTTCAAAATATTTTTATTATAGACCACAGTGTTTGTATATAATTTTCTACACTATGGTCAAGTGATATAGATATTTATCATTTCAATCTGTAATTTAAAATAAAAATACGGTTGTATATCATTTCAAACTGCAATCCCGAATGAAATAAAAATGCATAACAACTTGCAGTTTATAATAATATATAATACAACATCCATTCATCCAATACCAATCATCAACGATTTATCACAATCATCATCCAATTCAAACAATAGCATCAATATAGAATAGATAATAAATAACAAGTATTTACTGGCAGTTTATATTCAATAATAAATTAAATAACAATTTAACTGGCAGTTTATATGCAATAATAAATTGTATAACAATTTAATTCAATAAATTTAATTTAACTAGAATGATGATAAAAATATACCAAATAGCCATAAATAAATTTCCAATCACATCAAAAATTAATTTAACAAACATAAGAAAATTCAGAAGTTGTGAGTGAGTTAAAACACTCACCTTTTGAATTTAAATCCAATTTAAATCCAAAATTTGAACAGTCTCAAAAATCGCTTAAACTCCCGCCAAAATGTCTGAAATCCCAATACAAACCTAGTGGAGAAAACTGCGCATGAAACGGACCTCGTATGGAAAAGTTACATGAGTTAGAACGTGTTGAAATTAAATTAAAACAAAATTAAATAAAATAAAAAGGCTACATGTTCTAACGCACGGCCACGTATCGTCAACTATCTTCTGGAAACCCTACATGCGCATGCAAATCCAGCTACAAATCGCGAACGAAAGCTGAGCCGCTACCCCATTTTCGCCAACGCCGGCCATACCTATCTACGACGCGATCAGACACCTCTGGACGACAGCCCTGGCTGAGACGTCTCCTAAAGAGGTGATGCGACCACCTACGGTGGGCCATAGGCCGCCACCGTCGCCATGCCTTATCGGCCAAAATCGGCAAAATCCAACACCCTACCACGCGACGAAAGGTACCGATGGGACCTGCACGTCACCAGCAACGCAACGTCACCACCTGATTGACAAACTGATGCAAATCCGCCGTTGGATCAAAACCCTAGCCTATGGACGGCCGAGGTTCAACTTGAATTTCTAGATGAACGATGCATCAAATTGAAACATGAATTACAGATCTGAGTTATGCACTTCGAGAGCTTCGAATCCACAAAAAATCCGATAGGGTTTGTGGAGTTTGAATTTTTTGCTTTGGATTTGATTTGGAATTGTATTTGGGAATTAGGGTTTGCAGCCATTGGAAAGAGGAGCTAATAGAACTGAACATACAGAAATGAGGAATAAGAATTGAATTAAGGTTTATAACAGGGTATATATAGGCAAGCTGAAATTAGAATGGACCGGATCAATTGGATATATGCGTTGAACGATAAAATGGCCCGAAAAGCCTGTTCTGACTCCGGAACGAAATTGGGTCAACCCATATATAAAAATAGATGTTTTAAAATATTCTAAACGTAATGGAATAGGTTTTAGGTCCAAATACCATCGTATGAAGATGTTATGGGAAAATCAAATTATTTCAAATTGATTTCAATTAAACTAATTTCTAGGCGTTTCGAGCCCGTATGATCAAACGACAAGCCAGATCGTTACGAAACTTGAAATCCTACAATAATTTACCTTTACAGATCTGGTGAAACTGGTTTCATCAAAATCTGAGTCTGTGGCCAAAATGGCTATTTTCTAATTAATTAAATAAATTAATAATTTGATTAAATAAATCACCTTTTCAATTTCAATTCCATAATTTAAAATTTTTGTCGTTTTTGATGTCCTACACCATTACAACCCTTTAAATAATTCAGATATCAATTTAAAGTTAATAAATTTACCCATTACCGAATTTAGTTTCAACTTTAAATAAATATTATTAATTATCAATTGAAATCTCAATAAATCCGTTTATTTGATTTAAAATCTTGCTCTTCAATAAATTGACATTTTATGGGTATAGTTAACATTGATTTATATTACATTTCATTAATGTATGTTTCATTTCATATTAATTCCCATTAACGTAATATTTTATTCCATTTAATTTCAATAATCCAATTATTACAGCCCAAAATCCAATAAATTAATCAAACATGAATTTCAATTGTTTTCATTCAATCAATTGCCATATCATGGATAGAGTTTACATTGGTTACTTCTTGTTGAATTAACAATCTTCAATGACAAATCAAATGTACCCTAACTGCACAAATTAAGTCAATTAACTGCAATTGGTTTCACAATAAATTTTAAATTACATTTATTTGCAATTAATTCAATTACTAAATTTAAATTCAAATAAATTAATAAATCTTGAATTTCCATTCCTTTCATTCAACCAATTATCATGTTATGAATAAAGTAAATGTTATTTCCCATTATTAACTAAATTCACATTAACAAAATATTTAATTTAGATTTATTGCAA
This sequence comes from Allium cepa, assembly GCA_030765085.1. Taxonomy (NCBI): domain Eukaryota; kingdom Viridiplantae; phylum Streptophyta; class Magnoliopsida; order Asparagales; family Amaryllidaceae; genus Allium; species Allium cepa. The sequence goes on from CM060938.1 coordinate 405,746,555, forward strand.
TTTTTACGACATTTAAATTAACAGGCTAAATAAATAGGTAACATAAAATATTTGTTACCATTTACTTTCAATCACACTTCTGAGTTATTATTCCCAAACAATTGTTACAATTGTTTACATCACACAAATTTCATTCAATCATCATTAACACGCTATTTAATTATATTTATTGAAATTTATTTCTAATTTACTAATACAATCAATTATACCTTACCATTGTTTCAATTAAATTGGGATTGCACTAAATTAGTTATTTATCAACTGGTATTAACATTACTACCTTAATCTACATTCAGTTACTATTAATCAATATATTATTACATTGGTTAATTAAATGCTTACCTTTATTTACTTATTTTAAATTTTATACCCAAGCACAACAATTAACACTATTTCTTTATTGGGATTTCACTCCAATTGTCAATAATTAATTTTAATTACCATTGCTACATTTAATTTTTAACATTTGCTTCATTATAAATTATAAAATAAATCATTTCTTTCTAAATTTAGTTACAAAGATCTAGTAAAATTAACCCATTTATTTATCAAAATTTACGGATCGTTACAGTTCTCATGGCTTAGATGCGAGTAGGTTATGGCATTTGAGATTCGGTCATTTCTCGAAGAGGAGTTTGGATATTCTTTGGAGGGAGATGATTGACGGAGAGAGTTTCAACAAACTAGAATTTTGCGAGGAATGTGCCATGGAGAAGCAAACTAGAGTTTCATTCGGTGAAGGAAAACATGATTCGAGAAGGGTTCTTGGGTATGTTGACACGGATGTATGGGGGCCGACACCGGTTGCTTCTTTGGGGGAACTCGCTATTATATTTCTTTTATTGCTGACTTTTCTCGAAAGGTATAGGTGTATGTAATGAAAGCCAAGTTGGAGGCATTTGCAAAGTTCAAAGCATGAAAAATTCTTGTTGAGAATGTGAATGACAAGTCTTTGAAGGTTTTGAAGTCCGACAATGGTAGGAAGTATGTTTCCAGAGTATTCTTGGAGTTTTTGAACATCATGGTATTCAGAGTCATTTTACTACCCTGGGAGGTCCGCAGTCGAATGGTGTTGCGGAAAGGATGAACCGTACTCTACTTGAGAAAGCTCGATGCTTGAGATTGACATCGTGTTTGTTTAAGGGACTTTGGACCGAAGCTTTGTCAACCGCAGTGCATATTATTAATCGAATTTCATGCTCGACTATTGGTTACAAAATTCTGGAGAAGTGTGAAGGGGACAGAGTATTGACTTGAGTTATCTTCGTGTGTTTGATAGTCCGGTTTATGTGCGTGATCCGAAAAATGATAAGCTTGAACTTAGCTTTCAAGGGGATTTTACTTGTCTATATGGATGGAGTAAAATGCTACCAATATGTAGTCCGCAAACGAAGAAGGTTATGAATTCTCATCATGTTACTTTTGATAAGTCGGCGTTGTTTAAGGAGAATGAGCGCTAATCGGATGTTCCGAATTTGGTTCATGGTGAATCAAAGGAGAAGAAAGTTATTCCCACAATTTTTCCAAGGAGTAGAGAGAGTATAGTAGTTGAAGATGCTTATGAGGAGGAAGCGGTAGATGTTACATCGCATAGTCCACATGGTGCCTCTAGTAGTGTTGGTGATGTGCATGATTCTGTAGAGCATTCGGTTCAAGGTGGAGCCAAAAGGGGTTTGGGTGATGGTATTGCTAGTCGGGTGGATCATTGTGCTATAATGTCACCCGATAGGTACGCTGATTGGAACCGTCTTACTTTTTGTAATAATTTGGACTATGCTCTTCATGTAGTCCAAGATGAGCAGATGAACATTAATGACGTCATAAAGTCGAGTGATAGCTCAAAGTAGATTTGTGCTATAGAGGAAGAGATGCAATCATTGTTGAAGAATCAAACTTGGGATTTGGTTCCACTTCCTAAATGAAACCGTGCTATTGGATGCAAATAGATATACAAGGTGTTTAGGAGATACAAAGCTAGGCTAGTGGCTAAGAGGTTTGCACAAAGGAAGGGAAATGAGAATGACGTGATATTCGCACCGGTTGTGCACCATACTTCTATCCAGATATTACTTGTTATAGTTTCTATTCACGACTTGGAGTTGGAGCAACTTGGTGTGAAAACCGCCTTCTTGCATGGTGATTTGGATGAAGACATCTACAAGGAGAAACCGTGAGGTTTTGTTGTGGATGGCAAGTCAAATTTGGTTTGCAAGCTAAAAAAATCACTATATGGTTTAAAGCAATCACCTAGCCAATGGTACAAGAGATTCGATCATTTTATGCTTAAAAATGGTTTTGATAGAAGCATCAAGAATGCTTGTGTATATTTCAAGAAGTTAAAATCTTATATGTGGACGACATGCCCATTGCTTCTATGGATAAGAATAAAATCAACAAACTGAGTTTGCAATTGGAGTTCGAAATGAAGGATCATGGAGAAGCAAAGAGGATATTGGGCATGGAAATAGAAAGGGATCGAAAATGCTTTGATTTGAAATTGACTCAAAAGGAGTACATAGAGAAAGTGCTTTGTCGGTTTAGCATGGAGAATGCAAAGGCACCAAATACACCTTTACCTTTGCATGCGAAACTTTCGAGTAAGGGATCACCTATCTTGGAGAAAGATAAGGCTTATATGGAAAAGGTGCCATATGCTAGTGCGGTCGAAAGTCTAATATATGCTATGGTGTGTACAAGGCCCGATATTGCAAATACCGTTGGGATGGTAAGTCGGTATATGACCAATCCAGAGAAATCGCATTGGGAAGCGTTGAAGCTTATATTGAGATGATACCTTAGAGGTACATCATCTTATTATCTTGTTTTGGCGGTAGTGATGGAAAGAATTTCAAGTTGGTTGATTATTGTGATT